>JBBIGC010000039.1:15567027-15579137 GCA_037576955.1 Lepidarchus adonis
CACACACACACACACACACACACACACACACACACACACACGCACACGCACACGCACACGCACACGCACACACACGCACACGCATACACGCACACACACACGCACAGAAAGAGAGGCTGTGCACAAAGTAATATCAAAGAGTAACAGAGATAAAAGGTTCTACGGTAAGCAATGTGCTCTATTGGCTTAGAATAAAACACAAGACAAAAAATAAAGAACACAGAGGAAATTTACATTGAACTGCTCAGATAATTGGATTTCTGTTCACACATACAAACACACAGAAAGAAAAAATACAAAAAGCAGAGAGAATGACATGAGAGACTATTTCACAGCTCCAAATAACAGAACTAGAATGGGAAACAGGTCTTGCATAGTAAATGCTGTGCTGGTGAGAATCGAGCATTGCTATTTTTTCTTCAGGAGTACAAAAGGAGAAAGGATATATAGGTTGATTTGAGTTAGCTTACACATACAGAGTAAATGCAAAAATAATTCATTTCATAGGTTAACATACCATAGAATAGTGAAAATAACAGAATGTTAGATCGCATTAGGGCAGGTGATATACCATGAGTATGACATGTTATGAACTTTTCACCTTCCTTAACCTGTTGTATACCTCTCATATGTTAATATAAGCAGTGGGTCTGTGAAGCGTAATGACACTAATTTCACTGCTCACGGCCACAGTGTTGAGCAGCAATTAAAACTGTTTTAAATGCCTCATAGCGACGGCTTTAAGTTCAGTTTATTGCTTGTTGTAAGATCTGCATCAAATCAAACAACACTAAGCATCTGCTTGAGTGAAATCTAATAAACTCTCAAACCCTTTGTCTAGACTGGTTTAAAAGCAATGCTACTGACTTAGCCATATGTAGAGGGTGGAGCAAGGTGATACAATCACCCTAATAAACTACATCACTACGTGTTTTGGATATATTTCTGAGTATATTGTGGTAACATCAGTACTTTTAGAACAACAACCAACTGTAAATTTCATTACAAATGAGGCCTAATCATTGCTGTTTAACAGGACAGTGCAGTGCAGTGTGTGAATTTAAACTTTCACACTGTATTATTTTTTTATTTGCCACTGCTGGTTTTTCTTGCCTGTTTCAGAATTCAGACACCAAAACAAAATGCATTATGTGACAAAGTAAACATTTCTTGATTAATCTTAATATTACAGTCATAATAATTCTAAATCTAATAATATATAGTTACATCACCCATCTCTAATATAGGGCCTTTAAAATAAACTTTAAAATCAGCATTTGCTGCATTTTACATATACAAAACTGACAAAAATCTAAATATTTAGGTCTGGCTTGCAGTGATACGAGATTGGTATTTTTTGCTATGTGATGATAAACAGTTGTAAAAGGGAGGATAATTATGAAAATAAATATTGTTTAATGAGTTTGCATAGAGTAAAGAATACGGAAAGTGCACATATGTATTTAAGTCAAAGGTCCTGTAGCCTTTAATTAGTTTGGTCATTTTAACAACATTGTCCCACTGCTCTGTAGCCATTAGTGTCATTTAAACACAAATTTCCTTTAAGTATGAACTTCAGTATAAATCCTTACCCTTTATTATTATTATTATGTTATTTATTTATTACATTTAAGAATAGTGCGCAGGCCCAACCATCAAACACCTCCTTGTTTAAACAAGAACAACCTGAAGTGAACTCTAAGCTTTTGGTAAGTGCCAGAGGACAATGACTCGCCTCATGTGCCTCTTGCTGGGAGGAGAAGGGCAGGGACGTGTGAAAGGAAAGGTTAATTGTTAGGACTTTTGTGTGCGAGTTATTTGACGGTGTTGGTTTGTACGAGGGGGGCGGCAGGCTTAATTGGGCTTAGTCTGGCCGTTGCTGTGGTGACCGTAAGGAGATGAGGTCAGAGGGCACGGAGTCGAGCAAGTAGAGCCTCCACATCCGTGTCCCCGTTAGCTGAGTGCCCCTGAGGGGTCTGCTCTTTCTCAGTCTCCTGATCTCTGACTCGCTCCCTCTCCCTCTCCCTCTCCTTCTCCCTCTCCGGCCGCTGGGATGGGGCTGCTCTCCGGACTGCAGACGGATGGGCCTCGTTCTCGTAATGAGCCTCCCTGGCAGCAGGGGCTCGTGTTGAGCTGAAATTGATATTCTGCCGAGACCGTGACCTTTGTAGATGTACCCTCGTGTTTTCTGAAGGAGAGAGAGAGAGAGAGAGAGAGAGAGAGAGAGAGAGAGAGAGAGAGAGAGAGAGAGAGAGAGAGAGAATGGGGATATAATAAGAAACACGTGAGATTTCATGAAAATAGTTATGCTTGTTAACAGCTTATGGAAAACAGCACATTGAGGACATGATGCCAGTTCTGCCACTGGTTTGAAATGTAATGCACATGTATGTGAGTGTCATCAGACCAGATTACATTTTTGTCACAGTCAAATCTCACTGATTGTGTGATTAACATTAAAGTATCTTTAGCCTTTACATAATGAAATAATAACAAGGTTAAGTTACTGAAGAGCTGTATTTTAGCTTTAATAATAAAATGTTCTGATTATAATCTGTTTGCATGTGAGAATTCATGTAAACAACATACTCCTATTTCATATTTACTGCAGAAACGAATCACATTGCTGCACATTTTAAGGAATCAAAAATTAATGAATCAGTGGCTAAAATAATTTTTTAATTAGATTTACACCCCGGTTGTTTAAACTAGTATCTTTTGGAGAAATGGTCGGTGTGGAGCAGAGGAGTGACTAGTCTTGCAGGGCGAGGCATAATATTCTAACAAACACATCTGAAACAATATGTACAAATGAGGCCAAATGTGGCTGACAATGTAGAGGTAGGGCGCAAACTGAGTGCAGAAATTTTGAAGCAAATTTATCCCAACAACAAGTCTGTGCCTCAACTCTGCTGTCCAATGCAGATGGTGGTTCCCCTCCTCAAACACACTCCTAAACTGTCATTTAACAGGTGAGTTTAACCAGGTGTGTTTGAGCACGGAAATCTGTGCTGCACACCAGCTCTCCAGGACGGGAGTTCGACACATCGTAGCTCATGAATGTAGCTGAGAAGCTCCACCAACAAATACCAACATTAAAAGCTGCTTGTGTTGACAGCATTACGGATTTTGTCCTGGACCTTAAAAGAACTAAAGGGCTGAGATTTGAGAGGGAATACTTCTGTTTGCAGTGGTTCAGACAGCAGTTTTGTTACAAGATCACACCTGGACCTGCGAGACTAAGAAGTCATTAGCTAATGAAAGCTGAAGAAAAGAGGAGGCGTCAATCAGCTAGACATGCAATGACAACTGTGTAATTTAATCTATGTACAAATACAGGACTGATCCAATACACACCCTTCCCTAAGCCCCCAACACACGTAGACTTACACACACACACACACACACACACACACACACACACACACTACACACACACTACACACACACAACACACACACTACACACAAACACTACACAAACACTACACACACACTACACACACACTACACACAGAAGTGAAAAGGAGAGGGACGAGTAATGGACTGATTTCCATTCCATTCCATTGCTGCAGAGGATATGAAGCCTGGGCCGCTGGCCCTGGTCTCTTTTCTATACTCTACTTCTTCAGACGGCAAAAGCTGCTTCCTCCTCATCTGTGTTCATGCTGGTGAGGCTAATAAGCGACAGCCCTCTGGACTTTCGTCTCCCGTGGTCCACTCTGCCACACACACCACTATCGAAAAGATCTGCCTGATTGACTCCAACCCACTGGCGACTAGAGACAAAAGTTCTCTTTTTCTTCCCCCTCATCCTTTTCTCCCCGCCCTCTCCCTGATCTCACTTCTGTTTGTATCCTCTCTCTGCCGTCAGAGAGAGAGAGAGAGAGAGAGAGAGAGAGAGAGACGAGAGAGACGAGAGAAAGCGACATCTCTTAAGAATCGCAGTCTCTGAGCTTGAGTGCATTTTTAAACTTTATCCATCTGAAAGGAAAAGGGAACGAGAAAGGAAGACGGAGATGTAGATAGATAGATGGAGAGAATGGGGGAGGAGGTTGGAAGACAAGAAGAAAGAAATCCATATTAATGTGACCTTGCCTCGACCGGATCAGGGGCTACAGTGATGCGCTGTTCAAAGGTTTTTTTGCACCCCCCGCCCCACCCCACCCGCCCGGCTCTTTCCGGAGCGCGGCGCTTTATCATCAGATCAGCAGCGGCTCCGGGATGGGGCCGCTCACTCGTGACAGTGTGTTTTATCAACGTGTGTGGAAAAAACGGTTGGCCGCCAAACTGCTGCAGCATTGGAAACACAGCCTGGTGAAGGTGCAGAGCACACACTTACTGACGGAGAGGGAGTGATGGATGAGTGTCTTAAAAGATGCTCACCTGGACAATCTCTACAGACATGAATGAAAGAACAGAGAGTGGCAAATATGGGAAGTGTCTGAGAGAGAGAGAGAGAGAGAGAGAGAGAGCTGTATACATATATAAACAGGTTCCAAAAGTCCAGAGACTGAGAGCTGGTGCCCGTGCATACTATAACTATGGTCCCACTAGTGAAGTTCATTTAGACGCATGAACTAATTAATTAATTAATTAAACTGAGAGGAAAACTAAGAAGATGGCTAAAAACAGGGGCGGTAAAAATAAATAAAGGTGTCAACACAAACACAGTGTGAGAGGTGGATGAATATATGTGACATGGACTAATGGTGTTCGCCCAGGATGAATCTGCAAACACTACACCAGTTTTTACAGGTGCGTTCTTTATGGGTCTGCAAGAGTCTATGAAAGCTAATTTTCCATGGATTAAAGTGGGCTGTTACAGTAAATGTCCAGCACTGAATGCTTACAGCGACCTGACCTACAACTTGCACTTCACACAAGCTCAGACCTCGTCTGCTCAGACAAACGAACCGTCAGGCCCTTATGAAAACGCTGTTCATTTATGAATGAGTATCTTCCAGTTGCAGTCTCACACCGAAGGAAGTACATTGTACTGCGAAGTGTGTGTGTGGCTCTGAGCTGAAGGTTATATAGGCTATATTGGGAGTTTTATTTGTGTATAGCGCTGTGCACAGATGAAGGCTGAGCAAGGAGCTGTAAGTTTGTATTCCACTCTGCTCTCATTACCACTGTGTGTGGCTACACACTCGTTTGTCACTGTGTGGCACTCCCTGCCCCATGCTTCAGGCCACACTCATTATTCTCTCCTTCTCATCTCCCTTGCATTGCTGTTGTCCCACTCCCTGGTTAAACATTTAGTTGCATTTGTTTGATGTCTTGCTTCGTCATCAACAAGTCGATACGGCTGTGTATTTTGGAATGTTCTGTTTGATATTTTAACAAATCCTTTTCTATTTTGCCTTCTTTACTTCTGAGAGAATCCAAAAGAAGCATTAAGGAAAAATGACAAATTGATTTTTAATAACTTTTCATGAAATTGATGTGTTCCTTTAAAAGGTTCTTCCCACTTTGCCACAGAAATAGAGAAGGCTGTGTTCTAGTTTGTGGACCAAAAGATCAGAGAAGTTTGACCAAAAATAAACTGGTTTGGAACCTAAAATATTGGTTGCCAGTTTGTTCCCAATTGTGGTGACATTCTGTAGTTTGGAGTAGAATCAGTGATGAAATCACAGTGATGGGGAAAAAAAAATCTTTCAAATGATACTTTCAATACATTCACAATTACAATACATTCACAATTACTAATTACTAATTCACAAAAATGGCAAGAAATCCTTGATTTGGAATCTAGAATGCTAAATGGTAAATAAACTGTTTCTGTCATTTACAGACTAAACAAACACTAATTTTTTTTTTCTCAAAAAGTTGACATTGGTCAGAATGTACACAGTTCACCCTAAATAGTGGTGCTCTAACACATCATTTTGGAAATGAAAGACAATGTGAAAACAAAATGTGTATCCCGACCTCAAGATTGGACTTTGAAGCATGTCACAAATATACAAACATACAGCACCTTTCATTCATTTCTGCTTTAACTTGTACTTAAAAAGAAGTCACTGGAAAATGTATCATTCAAAAATCAATACTGAAATGAAAGTATCTGTATAAGTGTCAATATTTTGTATAATTAACCCCTTAGATAACAGTACAGTGGCAACATTTCTGGCCAAGTTGTGCTTCAATATAGTCACTGTCAATTCCACCCTCTAGCTATGTCTACCCTTATCACACTGTTAGCTTAAGAGGGTAAACGCTTTCCCCCAATTCACAACATCAAATCTTATCAAACTGATGCGATTGCTATATCACTGGACAGCTCAAAATATTTGCCTGCCCTTTCTCTTAGATCAGCAAGATGGCCAGCTTGCATTGGGAGTGGGAAGGGATCATCCTACACTTTCAAAAATGGCTCTTTAGTACTCTCAGCCAGGAAGGTCTATGGCAGCGACTTGCAGTCTCCCCATAATAGGGCCAACATTTAGGTCACACGTGTCAAACTCAGGTCCTGGAGAACGGTATTGAGCACAGTTTGGTAATTTCCCTCCTCAAACACACTCACTAAACTGGCAATGAACAGGTGATTTGAACCAGGTGTGTCTGAGCAGGGAAATCATCAAACTGTGCAGGACACCGGCCCTTCATGACCAGAGTTCCACACCACTGATTTAGGTGGTCACACGACTCAAGAGCCTTGTGTATGAAAGTAAATAAGCTCTAGACCCCAATGTGTGTTAGACATTGGATTACATTTGGGGTAAGGAGAAAACTAAATTTGATATCTGTCATACTGTTCCTTCAAGGTTTTGTATCTAAAACAACTCTACCATTTATCAATCTACACACCAGTCTTAATAACAAACACTTCCTATCCATCCACCCTTCCTCCCATGCTTGCTGTCTCCTTGTGCCATAAAAATGTTACTTTTTTCCTTGGGATCCACACAGACACACTCAGTGTGCGTTGCCATTATGATTGTCACTCTATCCTTTTATCAGTGCGTGGGCCTATCCATTCCGCTCCTAGAAATTTGCTCACGTCCTGCGCCAGCCAGCCAACAGTGAGAGACGCTCATTTCTCTCTCCAAATAGAGCTGGAGTGCACTGCAGATTTCTATTTCTAAGCTCAGAAAGATCATTTGCTCGTTTTGCATTTGCACAGAGGCTGTTATGAGAAAAAGACGCCTCTTTTCTTTTCATCTCCTTCATGCACATGCTCTTCTCTCCCCTCCTTGCCTCTAAAAATTTTGGCAGGCTACTCGCCAGAACGTGACAGTCGACAAGGACGCTTGATCACTCTAACGAGCTGGTGCGCAGACAGGCTTACGATTAGCCGCGGCAAAGCACATCCCATTCTAAACAGCAGCACAATGCAATCCCCTGCCGCACACGCCCTGCAATGTTTTATATATAGATGTATTAGGAGCGATTATGCAATCTGTCATCCGATCATAAAGCAGGGAATGGCACGTGATGAACAAGTGCAGATGATGAAGCTGACATGGAGAACAGTGGGACACTTTCAACACAGCAGGACCCAACATTGTCACAGAATAAGACAATTGCAGTGGGAGACTTTTTGTGTCTAATGCTACTTATCCAATAGCACATCTAATGGTGTAGGGAGATACAATTATTATTGCTGATACTGGGGCTGCTTCAATCTGATCTATGACATCAGTATCATGTCCATACAGGCCCAGCATGTTGGATCAGGTATTAGAGAAATATGACCAATAACATTCTGTGTAAAGTCATAGTATTTCTGGGTCCAAACACTTCTACAGATGCAAACTTCATTCACATGAATGACTGAAAAAGCATCCTTGCCTGAGTCAGGTTGGGTTTTAAAGCTGTGGGCCTGTCCGTTTTAGGCTTCGATTTTAATGTGTGTGGAGACTTTTGGAAGAGATTAAGCAGCAAGATCTATTCCAGAATATTATACTCTTTCAGAATAAATATTTCTTTAAAATACAGGAGACACATATCTCTCTCGAAATACATGTTATTTTCAGAGTAACTCAGGTCATAAGATTAATAACAAGTAATATGTACGTAGTGATATGGGTTGGTCCAAGGAATTAAATTTAATGATAGGAAAAACAGAGAAAAAAAATCACTGCAGAATTCTGAAATTAAGTAGTAAAGCAAAAAAATGTAGGATGATGTAATAGTAGCATTTGATGACTAAATCTAGCTTAATGATTGTAGAACTCCTGCTGGACCCCTCATTTTCTCTCTCTCTGGACTCTCTGGACTCTCTGCACACTCGTTTATCTACATTTGGGTGGGGGAAAAGGGGAGGGGATGACACAAGCTGACAAGGTTGGGGAGAATCAGAGCTAATTCTGTAAGCGGGTGAATTGGACCTGAACCACAGGTGATAAATAATACCTTAATTGATGCCTTTAGGTGCACAAGAAGCATAAAAAAGACAACCCAGTACGTTTAAGTACATCAGGGAATCTTGCATTTGTATGTGTGCGGTTACTAAGCCCCAAAATGAAGGGAGACTGAGGGAAAAAAGGCATTAATAGTACAAAGGAGTGATGAATGCAGCAGAGGAGGAGGCATTAATGCCCCTCACTGTCAGGCAGAGGACTAACAGAGCGATGGCCTGCACATTTCCCTCTGTGTCCACATGAGTTAAGCAGTAATTAAGCACATTATCACTACCATAACACTCCACCAGAGAGGCCAGAGCGTCTGCTACACCACATACAAAATTTTAACTTCTCTAAAGATTGACAATGACGGGTGAAATCTAGGGGTGGAGAAAAGGTATGGGATACAGTAACATACATAACTTTTACATGTGCCTAAATTATCATTTTGTCTGCAAATACCTTTCATTATTGCATGTAGAATGTTATATTTTGTTCATCTCAAGGAATTCATGTATGTCAGAACAGGTTTTTGGGCTGGCACCCACAGTTATGTGAAAAAATTAGGACACCTTAGGAAAGCGTTCATCATTTTATAACATTCTTGTACATTTGGATATTTAATCTTAATCCACTACCTGGAAAATAGTCTATAGGTGGAGGACTTCCAAAACAACTGCCAACATGCCCAGGACCTACAGCAGGCTCTTGCTACAGCTGATGTGAAAAAGCCTCTACAATCAGAGAGAGACTGCACAACTTTAACTTGCATGAGAGGTGTGCAAGGAGGAAACCTGACTGAATCAAGACCAGACTGAAGTTTGCCAGAAAGAACAAAGACCAGCATTGTAAAATAAATGTTCTTTGGACAGGGTTAATCTAAAATGAAATTATCTGGACACCAGAAAAGAGGACATGCCTGGCGTAAAACAAATACAGCATTCGAGGAAAACAACATTTTAACTATGAAGCATGGAGGTGGAAGTGTCATGGTTTGGGGCTGCTTTGCTGCAGCAGGATCTGACCAGCTCACCATGAATTCTATCATGAATCAGAGGGAGCTTGAGGAACATGTGAGACCATATGTAAGAACATTAAAGATGAAGTGGAACTAGACCCTACAACATGACAATGACTCAAAACATACCAGTCCTGGATTGGCCGAGTCAAAGTCCAGATCTTTATCCCAATGAGAAGCTTTGAGGTGACTTGAAAAAGGCTGCACATGCAAGAAACACCTCAAACCTCTCAGAGCTTAAAGAATCCTGCATTGCGGAGTTAGGCAAACTTTCCTCAGACAAATGTCAGAGACTGGTAGATGCTACAAGAAGCATCTCACTGCCATTATTTCAGCCAAAGGGGGTAAAACCAGCTATTAGAAGACAGGTTGACCTAACTTTTTCCTCAGTTAGAATACACATTTTTCCTTTTGTTTAATGAATAAAATAATGTTAAATTTTGTTGTTTGATTGCAATTAAATCAATTTAAATAAACAAGATTAAACATCAAAAAGTGAAAATTTCTTAATAAAGAACTGAATATTTAATGGTGTATCCTAATTTCATCACATGATGGTACATGATTGGATCTGGCATCTCATTTATCGAAAACTGTAAATGAATGCTGTATGATACTTAATACTACCTCTTATTTTACATTTCATTGTAAAAACTCTTATTAAATATAATTAATGATTTTTTTTTTTTTAAGTTTAGCTTTAACACATAGAAACTCAAATGAGCTTTTAAGCACTGTGGATTTTTTGATGCGCTCCAGGACTTTTTCGCTACCAAGACCTACTAGAATGGCATCCTGGGACTTCCTGATTTACATATTAAGCACTATTAACCTCCCTAAGTGCAGTGCTTCCTCTACTGTTGAATAGGTGGGGCTTCAAAAAGGCATAAGGACAAGGTAACTAGCAGAATAACACTTGCTTCTTTCAGTTTTTGCAATATTTTTTGGCCAGAATAAAAGCTTTTTTAAATACGAAAGAATCTCTACATTCAGATCAGAAGTCTGGCATTGATTCACCTACTGAAATAATTAGGACACTATTGTTCTTCTTAAGTTTTGTTATTATTCTGTTTTAGTATAGTGGGGTGTACATGTGAATCCATTAAGGGATGGTGTCTAGCTGTAGCGAGGTTTTCTATATAGTCTAGTTACAATGAGCTTTAAGCACAGATATTCCTAGGTTCATAAAATGTAATACAAAATTTTTCTACAAACTGATTATATTTGAGTGGTTTAATTGAAGTATGTGGTTGTGCTCCTACCTGAGGGGCTAATAAAAGACATGGTGGTGTTTCTACTTTGCTGTTTTATTATGAAAAAAAGGCAATCAACTTCCTATGACCTTCATGTGTTCACGTCAATAAAGTATTCATATGTGTAGTGCATACAGTGCATTTGTAGAATTAATTCTCTGAACACAAACAAATAAAACATTTGGTTTCCTCTCAACCTGGAGAAGAAAACCCCAGAGGAACATTTTGTGCGTCTTCTGATAAAGCAACAATTTACATTTTACAATTGCTTTGAACCATGTCATTCTAGACAGCTGGCTGCATTGTGGACGTAATTCACATACTTGCCTATGTATGACACATGAGAGCACACCAGAGAAATGACTAGAATAGAAATTTTAGATTTGCATCCTTAAAACTACAAACATGGCAGCATATGAGAAAAGCATCAGCAGTGCCTTCATAGATTACACAAGGCCCCTCAACCAAGGAAGTCAGGAAAATGGCAAGTCAATTGTCCATACTACTCCGAATGTTCATGTGCATATTGAACCTTGGATCTTGTTAATATCTTAGCATGTGCACTTCTCATTCTCATTGTACATTAATAAGTAAAGAATAAAACATCAATATGTGGTGCTCTGAGGACCAGTATGTCATTTTTATTAAAGCATCAACAGCATAGATTTTTACACCGCTAGTGAAAACCAATTAAGACTGGTTAAGGGGATGAAAGTGTCAATGTGTGAGGAGTGGAGGGAGATCAGATTGGCATCCTCTGTGTGATGGAGCAGTCATGATGCCTAGCTGGTTTATTATGACTGATATCAAAGTGCATCCTGCTGCTGTAGTGGGATTACTTGTGATTTTCACTGTGAACGTAACTTCACAATGACTTCTTTTCTGTTGAAATACAAAAAGGGAATAGGTAATAGTGTTTGTGGAGAAACAGCATAATTTAAAGAGTTCCCCCCTTAAACCCCCTGGTGTGCAGGTGTAAGTATTCTAAGAAGTGGGGGTCTAATAGGAAGCTGATTGTGGTTGCAGTGCTGTGGATGCATTGAGTCCTTAACAAAGAGCAGCTGTGGGAAGTTCTAATCCCACAGCATTCAGCTTCTCACAGCAAAAAAACATATAAATTAAAATGGCTTAATGCTTACTTGAACCCTAGGAGAAAAGAAAATGTCAGCAAATGATGATTGTTTAGAGGATAAGGAGAGTGTGAGAGATTAGAATAAAATGCAGCTGATATGGCATTTAAAGACGTAAAGCATCTGGAGCATTAAAAAGCTCCAGAGAAGCTGTTGATGTCGACAAAATAATTAACACAATGTTGTCTAAAGATGAAATACAGATGTTTAAGAAATACAGGTCTAAAGAAGGATTCTGGAAGGAAACACTTTTCTGTGGACATTGTGTTTCAAGATGTACTTGATCCCACACACACACACACACACACACACACACACACACACACACACACACACACACACACACACACACACACACA
>JBBIGC010000039.1:15591967-15604890 GCA_037576955.1 Lepidarchus adonis
TATATACATACACACACATACATACACACACGCACACGCACACGCACACAGCAAGCAAGTTTGAAAAAGCAGTTGAATCAAAACACTTTGCACCATCTGTGAAACTCAAAAGTTGTGTTTACTTAATGCGCTTGACGTAACCTACTCAAGACATACACTACAAGGCAAAATGGAAAACACACTTTTATCATAAATAGGATTTGCTTTCAACAGACCTTACCAAGAAATTCACATTATATTGGCTGTAGTAGATGCCTATGAAATACAGTGTCTTTGACAGCACTTCTCGGCAGCTTGTAATTTGCACTTTGGCACTCTCTTTTGTGAGTCTTGTCATCATTTAAAAGCTACTGATGGTGTGTCTGATGGGCTCCTTTTTCTGCTGCTCAAACTATGTGGACCATCACAATACAGTGAAGTACATGAACAGCATGTGCATTACTCTCTCACTATCATTACTAGTGTTTTATTAAACTTTAGATTCTCACACTTTATTTTAATCCCTGTTCTATTTCATTCTTGTTCTAGTTAATTTTTGTAGTTTTCTTTGCTGGCAAAAATGCTCTGCCCTTTTTGGTTTTGGTTGAATGACACAGTACATTGTCTAGTACAGCATCCTTGCAGCATTCATTTTTACACTCCATTGTCATTCCTTTATGAAAAACTGGACAATGTCAATAACTGACATATTAGCCTGACTGTCTTCCACCTCCCAAACAACAGGCTTCCTAGACAAGTGAATATTTTACAATTGTTTAACACAATTTATTTAAGTGTTCAGAGAAGTAACCATCATTAAAATAAAAAAGCTTATTACTGATTGCGTCTAATGGTATGCATTCTCTTAAAACTTGCTGCATTAACTGGGGTGTCATGGGTTGTGGTGCTATGCAGTGAAAAAGTTGAAGCAAATGAACGCAGACGCTCCATTGCATTTAATCAGAACATGCTGGTCATTGACACAAATGACAACTGCTGAACTTCTGTGAAAGGTAGAGAGAAGCAAAAACACATCTCTTTCTCTTCACTTCCATGATTGTTTCCATAATTAAAATATCTGGTTTTATATTAACCAACAATAGTGAAGATTTGGAAAGGAGACATTTGTTTGGCTATACTTGGTATGATCAAGAAGGCAAAGTTTAAATCACAGAAAGCTCCTGCATTCTTGATAAGGCAGCTGGCTTTCTAGTAAGACTTAACAAGCTAATCTTGCAGCTTGTGTTGATGACCGATATATCATATATCATCTTAAGTCTGCACAGTCTTATTGTGAAGATCTGAGCAAAAGCAAACATAACAGCATATTAGACCTTTACTGGAATCTTTAACACATTTTCTTCCTTAACACGAGTACATGCTTACCATGTACAAGTACAAGGGGTGCTTTATAATAGAAGTGAACTTTGTCCTATTCAAATTCTACCCCATTCTTATTTACCACTGCTAGTTTTGTGTGGCCTAATGGAAACTGCAGGGGTTTTGAATGCCAGGCCAGCTCTGCACACTTTCATGTTTACATGGCTCACCCAACTGTTTCATTTCATCAGCTCATTATCAGACTCTTCGTCAGTCAAGTCAGGTGCGCTGTAGTGGGGAAAACATGAAACCAGGAATGGCAATGAGGAGCTGAAAACCCCTGGGTTACAGGAAACAGGTCGATGTAGCCAGATGCAAGGGCTCTATAGCTACAAGAGGGAGGCAGTAACCCCTGACCACTATTCACATTTCTACTGGGTCCTGTTACATGGAATCAATGGGATTGAACATGTGCCCCTACAACTGCTTTACAAAGACAGTCCCCCCTCCGATAAACTGACAAAAACATACCAGTTCAGAGAACAGTTTGTGTGTGCCACAACCCTAATTTGTCGCACATCAACATGGCTCCCCTCTCCTATCTTTTCGTTTTCATCTAGGAGCCGGAGAGACAAAAGCATCAGGCAGCCATCACAGCGTGTGTGAAGACTCCCCATGGCGCTCTACCTGCAATTACCTTCCCAGTCTGCAGCGAATATATAGAGAGAAGAAACAAAACTAAAGACAAACAAGTAAATAACGGCAGCAATCTGCAGGAAGAACAATGCAGCAGAGTAGTTGATTCCCCTCCCCTTTCTGTTTGTGTGCGTGTGGAGCAGTAGCACTGGAGTGGAGTGTGCTTTGGGCTTTGATCAGCACTGATATGAAGCATTTGGTGAGCAGTGACTACATTGCAGCTAATGCTGAGACAACAACTGCCTGTTAGGTACATTTTCTATAGTCATTCACCTCCAATTTGCAGTCAGAGAAAAAACACCTGAGTTTGAGAATAGCAGGAGGGTGGGGGGGGGGGAAGCTGAGAGGCAATTAAATCGTATGTGCATGGAGGTCAATTGGCTTCAGTCCTTCATCATAAGATGAAGAGATAGCATGAGATTCCCATCGTGCCCACAGCTCCTTATGGAAGGGATCAGGGTCCCAATCAGCCCACTTATTATCCTCATAATTAAGTTTGCATGGTCATTAGAAGGGGTTTAGGCGAATGGCAGCAACGTCAGATTCAAATCCTATCTGAGGTGGATTATAGCTGGAACTCATGGCCACTCTTAAAATCCTTCCTATGAGAGCCTGTGTATGGGCCTCACTTATGCTAAAATTCAACACTCACTGCTAAATATTGTACATGTCAGTTTATGTAAAGTCACCATTCAATGTATAGCAGTTATTAAATGATATGTGTAAAACAGATCACATGATAAATTTTGCATGTTTTTCTCCCCTTGGGTAGCTACTTGGGACATTCAAGTACAAAAGGCAATCATTTATTTTTTACATGGACCATTGTTCAACCTCTGTTGGACTGCATTAAAATGACCTCTGTTATGATTGACTGCCGTGTCGTGTGGCATTCAAAACCTCCAGTTTGAAAGGATCCTTATACATTGTGTAGTTTTTTTTTTGCAGCTTTGTTTAGACACATAGACTGTACTGAAATTTTAATAGATTGTCCATTACATCAAACTGTTTAATTAAGGCTAAATAAAAACAACACATTCACACTGAATTAGCCCTGAAAGATTCATTAAAAGAAAAGTCAGCTATTTAAAGGGTTAAAACTGTTGCTAACATTTCACTTCAAATCTCATTCAGCATTTCAAAGCTTATAGAAGAGTGATGGGTGTCAGTTTAAATGACAAATGTGTTATGATGTATGAGTTTGTTCAGGAAAAAGCAGGCATATGCACACATACACAATGCATAGCGACTGTCTCCAACAGGCTTGATTTAAAGCTATGAGGAGATCTATGTCCACTTCTGTCCACTTCTGCTTTGTCCCACTTAAAGCCTGAAGGGTGTGCTATATTAGACCTGTTGGAGGTTGCAAAGCCCAGCATGACCAAATCTATCAAGTCTGACCTGGATTGGTACAGCACACAGCAACAGATGTTTTAGCAGCCAGCTGCATCCAGCATCACTGAAATCAACCCGGCAGGCTGAACTCTGCACAGCAACAAGTTTCAGCAAGGTTCCAGCGCTAAACGATGGGGAATCTAGGTTAAGGCTTTCATCTGATCCTATCTTTCACGTCCCTTCTTCACTCCCTACTGAGGGTGTGCCTACTAAACTCTGCATCAGCGCAGTTTGATGCAGTGGCTTTGCTGCACAATAACAATGTGTGACAGGACTCCTCACGAGGCCTCAATTTGATTTGAATTTCTATGTCTGTTACACACTATCCCAGCTTCATTACGGTCAGAGTGGAAGAGAGAAAGAGAAAGAGTTACTTTATTTCAGAATCATTTAGGCTAAGAGTATCCCAATTAAAAAGAGGAAAAGAAAGAGAATAGAATGAGAAGGAGAAGAGATTTTTAAATTCTTGTACTTGGGATTCGCATTCTTCCTTGCAAAAGGCTTCTAGTTCTGCAATATTCTTTGGTCGTCTTGCATGCACAGCTCTTTTAAGATTTACCCACCCATTTTAAATGATGTTTAAATCAGGGGTCTGTGATGGCCATGTCAACACCTTCAGCTTACATCTCTTGAGGTAGTCCATGGTGGATTTTGAGGTATGTTTAGGATGAATGTGCTGTTTTCATCTTCAGCTTTTTTTAAGCGATGGTATGATGTTTGCTTCCAGAATTTGGTGGTATTTAGTGGAATCCATTCTTCCATCCACTCATGCAATGTTTCCTGTGCCACTGGCGGCAACAGAACCTCAAAGCATGATAGATCCAATCCCATGATTAATGGTTGGCAAGGTGTTCTATACATGAAATGCTGCTCCATTTTTTCTAGCATGCCTTTGCTGATTGTGGCCAAAGAGTTACATTTTAACTTCATCAGTCCACAGCACTTGTTTCCAAAAATGCATCAGGCTTCTGTAGATGTTCTGTTGCATAATTCTGACATTGGATTTTATGATGGGGAAACAGGTAATGTTTTCTTCAGCTGACAGTGCACCACCACTTATGAGTCTGCTAAATCTTGATACAGCTGTTTTTTCAGTCAAAAGGGGATTTTGATGGATTTTGGGATTTTGTCTTTCTGAGCAGCATACAAGTAGTTATCTCCAAAAGTTTTCTTGGTCTCCCAGATCTCATCTTGAACTCCACAGTTCCCCTGAATGGCCATCTCTTAATTACATTTCTCACTGTAGAAACTGCAAGCTGAAAATGCTTTGCTATCTTTTTGTAGCCTTCTCCTGCATTGTGGGCAACAATAACTTTCATTTTCAGAGTCTTGCACAGCTGCTTAGAGGAACCCATGGTTGTTGAAGGTTTGAAGAGTCAGAGTATGTGTAAAGCTTTGAAATTGGCACTAGTTGACATTTACTAATGACAGCTGTAGCCATGCAAGAGATATAATGAGCTGATTAAGGTCTGAAACCTTGTAAAAATGCTGAAAATATTGTGTATATTTTTTTACATTACAAAATCACCAAACTTTTGCATGAGACAATATATTAAAGTGAATAGAGTGTAGGCAGTTCTCAGGTTCTGAACTCTTGAGGAAAGACGATGGAATGCATTTTTGACTTGAAAATGTTTTTTTGTCATTATGTGAAGCTAATCTTGCCAATGCCAAAAGGGCTCAGATTTAGCAAATGTAGTCTCAAGGGGTATTTGAGCTACATTTGAGCTGTGTTATCAGATTCTGGCTACCATAGCAGTGCCCAATCAGCTGCTATTAGCCTGATTAGCCACTCACCAGGCAAAGCAAACTGGTGGAGAGACACCTGTGGATTGTGCGGTGCTCTGCTGCCATGCTAATAATTCTGTTGAAGGAACTATGGAGCCACTCCAAAGAGCCATAGCATACTCTATGACATATTCATCTCTCTCTCTCTCTCTCTCTCTCTCTCTCTCTCTCTCTCTCTCTCTCTCTCTCTTTGTTTATTATTGTACAGCAGTCATTCTGGAATGCCTCTGTTCAGGTTAATACTGAAAAAATATTCTGGTGCAGAAGTATGAAAATGTAACTTTCAAAATGTCAAAATTTTATTTATATATTTATTTATTTATAAATTTTATTCCGTTAAAAGTATGAATACAAAAATAAACTTAAGTAAATTGAATAAGAGTGAAAAATGATTTTATGTGATGTACAGTGGGTATAGAAAAGAATCACCCCCTTTGAAATATTTCTATTTTGTTGCTTTACAGCCTTAAATTAAAACACACGCAAAAATATTTCTTCCCAGCATTACATACTCCATACATCCATCTGAAAAATATCAAAGTAACCTTTCAGAAAAATTATGAAAAATCAAAAACAAGACATACTGAGATTAATAAAAGATCACCCCTGCCAATGTCATTATTTTGTTGAACCATCTTTTGTTTCAATGACAGCCATGAGTCTATTGGGATACTCCTCTACCAACTTTACACAGATCGAGCAATATTTGGCCACTCTTCTTTACTGAACTGTTCAAGTTCAAGGGCTCTGAATGGGTAAGACAATGGACATTCACTTTTTTTCTCATTCAGCCGTTGTGTGGTAAATTTTGCAATGTGCTTCGGGTCATTGTCATGTTGAAAGGGGAACATTCTGCCGGTCTTCTGCCCAACTTTCTGGATTTCAGAATTTGACTATTTTGCCCGACCCAGTTTTCCTTCTACCCTAATGAGAGCCTCAGGCCCTGTGGCAAAGAAACACCCCAACAACAGGTTGCTGCCACCTTCATGCTTTACTGTAGGTATGGTGTGTTGAGCTGATTTTAATTTCCACCAGATGTAGCTTTTGGTATTGAGGTCAAATAGATTTTCAGTCTTTTTCCACTTAGAATCAAAATCTTCAAGATGCATTCTGGGGGCGATCCTTCATTAATCCCAGTATTTCTTTCTTTATTAAATTAATATTTATAGCTGTAATATCTTTTACTTAGATGTTATATATTGCATTGATTAAGTAATGTTGGAAAAATATTTGTGTTTTCATTTAAGGCATTGGAAAATGGGAATATTTTGAAGGGGGTGATTTGCTTTGGTCAGATGTGCGACCAACAATCAATGGTAACCGTTCTCATACAAAGACATTTTTTATGTGCAAATTCATTTCTCAGCGATAAATGAAGTTGATTGGATGTTTGAACACAAACACACTTAACTCAAATGCTATGGGACAGCACTGTTGTATGGTACAATTTATGACACAAAGCAAGAGCAGAGTCACACCTCAAATTATTACAGGTTCTGTCAATGGTTAAATTAAATAATTTCTATACTTGTTTGAAGAAGTGTATTGTCTTTCACAGCTTTATGGAGACACTGCAGAAAAAATATTAATGGAAACTAGAAAACTTATATATTTTTTTTAAAAGATGATGTTAAGGCTTATACTGATCAAAATAAATGAATAAATAAAATCTGCCAATAAGATAGGTCAAACTTTTTTTCTTTTATATTAAAAGTTCTTGAAGCTGATGTGTTGGAAGAAAGAAAATATGATGGAGCATAATGGTATTAACAACTATGAGAAGGACCAACATGTAATGGCTAGATTGCTGGGTCAGAGTATTTCCAAAATGGCAAGTCATTTGGGGGACTGGGCATGCAGTAACCCAGCAATAGAGTCATGAGTGTACCAAACGCATTGGATCCGTTGAGGGAGAGATGGCTAGCCTGTGGGGCCCCATGCCACAGATGAGCTAGTATAACACAAATATCTGAAAAAAATAATAATGAGAATAATATGAATAATATGAGAAACGGGATATAATTGCAGACCGATGAGTAATCTTGCTGATCCCTGTCCACTGCCAAACGTGCCTTTTATAGGCAATGAGCATTAAAATGGAAGAAAAAGGCTTGGTCTGATTATTAACATTTTCTTTAAGCATGTGTCGCTTCCCTGGGGAAAAGAACCAGAATGCAGTATGGGAAGAAGGCAACAGAATACCTGAGTGTGTGCAAGGCTCCTCTCCAAGTATGGGTGTGGGTGTAGTATTATTTGTAATTTCCATTTAAAGATTAGATTGAACAAAACAAAAAACAACAATAAAGCTATGCCAAGAAAGAGACAGACAAGGCAACGAACTGATCTGAGGGCAGCTAGCTTACTGGCCTTGATTGACTGACCCACTGGTTCTGCTTTGTGGGGCCTCCTCCAGTGAGCCTTGCATAAAAATAAGTTGCAGTTTTTGTAATGTTCCTTTCACAAACCCAAGGATGGTTATGTCCAAGCAGCTTCATCATTTTTAAGTTCTCAACCAATCTGATCTGGCAGAAGAGGCTACACACCTGACATGGAGTTGGACTGGTGCAAAAAAAAAAAAAAAAGCTTCTACATTGGTACACTGTGCTGCTTTTGTTTCTTCCTAGAGGACTTGGGGGATGAACACAAGCCCCAGTCACAATCCTAGGCCAAACTGGAGGGTGGCCTGTATTGCTGTGTTTGAAGTATAGGACTCCAGGGTGTCGGAGCCCCTTCCAGTCTGCTTCCCCACAGCAGTTCTCACTCACTCTCCCTCTCTAGCAGATGGGGAACCTGGCACAATAAGAACCACCCTGTTACAGTTTTGCCCTTCTCCCTCCTATTTGCACTCTGTTGGACAGGCCTGACCTGCCAGAGTCATGTCCCCTCCTGTCTCATCTCTTGTCTGCACCTGGTGCAATGCTCAGTCTCTTTTCTTCTGGCCATAAACCAGGTTTGCAGGGGTGTGAGATTGGCCTGGGGAGCATTTGCCCTTGATGGAGGTTGAGGACTTACCTTTGCCTTCATTGCTGCAACAACCCCAAAGCTTTGGCAATGCCCGTTGCCCCAGAGAGTACCTGAGAGTCTCCAGTGTTGCCTGGTGCTTTACAGAACACTCTAGAGTCACCAGCAATGACAGCGTCACCCAGTGCTCCCAACAGAGACTTCTGAGCTGATGGGTGCTTTAGGAACAGCCAGCATTGCTTAGTGCCCCAGAGAGCACCCCAGAGCTGCCAGTATCAACAGCACCGCCCAGTGGTCTGAAAGACCACCAGTGGAGCTGGCGTTGATTCTTAGTACTACTTAAGGTTCTGGAAAAAATAGATGATCAGCTCCTCCCAAGACCTGCATCACATGATCTACAACCGCACCAACCTCTTCGAAAATTACATTTGAACATGTAAAATAAAATAAAAAATCAATATGCTGTGTGGATATGAACTTGTAAATAGGACCAGTGGAGAGGAAACTTTGTGATCAAGAGCCTGAAGTATGTTACTGTTCAAGTTAAGAGTCAGGAAGGTGTGTGAATGAAGATAGAGAGGCTATGTTGGTGCAGTCTGAAAACTGCCAAAGAGTTCACGCCCTTGCTGGGCCCCCTTTCCTTTGTTAATCCTCTTTGGTGCACTGGTGCATCTCTCCCCCCTGGCGGGCTGATGTCTAAGCCTCAGATTTAGACTGACAGGGCACGAGGAAAGCCACAGAGCAGCTAGGAAAAGCGGCCCTGCTGCTGATAATTGACTCTACCGAGGAACACCTGACAGTCATATTCATACAGCCTCCGCTTCGACTTATCAAGTTAGCGCTGCGGCAGAAATGGCAGGGATTCAATAAAAGAAGCCACGTGTCATGCGGTGAGAGGGGCTGAGTGTGTTGGAAATTTAAGCCAGGGGAAATTAAGCAGCAGTGGCTAACGGAGCTTTATTACTTTATGGAAGCATGCTAATATAGCCTGCCATAAAGACCAACGCATCTGAAAGTATTACATCTAACCAGCCGATATCACCAGTGTGCGCCACAGAAAAGACAGACATGTCATGTTTGTAGAAGTGGATAAAGACACAGTGATTGACGGAGAGATGGAGGAAGCAGTGTGTATGTGTGCGCAAGTGTGTAGAGGAGATGTGAGGAGACATGTTTCAGCCTCCTGGCGAGACTGAGGCCTCGAGTGAACTTCACTCTCAGTGTGTATTCAAAAAAAGCAAGGCTGAAAAAGCAACAGACTTGTCAATGATAACATGCGTCCTGTGCATCCTAGAAAGCAATGGAAGGCATTTGAAATCAGGCATCAAAGCATGAGCCTCTCTGAGGAACAATCTCAGTCTTTTTAGCAAATGAGCAATCAGTCCAGTAAAAGATATGTCTCATCTTTCAGCGTGCTTCTGATGCACACGGAGACAGTTCAAAGCAGACATTTCATTCGAAAGAAATTTTTAGCAGGAAGCTTGAGCAGTGCAGTTTAAACAATGTGGGGGTGTGTGGTGATTAGTCTGAGATGCAGACAGATGTAGACGCTTGATAATTTATTCTCCTCTCACTCTGACCTACACAATACATGAGGGTCTGATGTACTTGATAAATTGAGGTACTTGATACTCAGTAATGATACTTGATCTCTCTCTCTCCCCACACATGCACTAGTGGTTACACAGACAAATGTGGTGCTGTGAGCAGTAGCTGAACAGTTGAGGTCAGTGCCTAAAATAAAGTGGCAGAAAAAAAACAGAACTGTATACATAAAAGGAAAGCTCAAAAAATAGATTTTCTGCTAACCATAACCCCAAAGCACTTTATTATTTTGAAAATAGCACATGGGATTAGGGCTGGGATCACTTGTCTACTTATGAATTACAGACATTAAATCGATCAGTAGGTCTTGTTCTTCCTGCCCTGCACAAGTGTTCTGTGATCTAACCTGCTTTCCGAAACTCAAACCCTGGTTTTGCATCACTTACACACAGTACTGAGTAGCCACACATGCCAAAGTGGCATCAGAAACAATGTTTTTATGCTTATCCATAGCTTAACATCAAATTATTAAACACACTGAAACCTATACAAAAACATGCTGAGCATGCTGTTAGAAGATCTGTGAGAACAGAGAGAATTCATATTAAAACGAGCTTCAAATATCCATTCGAGCTAGAGTGCTTCTATAAAATGTAAATATTAATAACAGGAAAACCCCTATTACCCAGCTTGAGGACATTAAAATCATGTGAGTCAAAAAATAAATGAAAGCTATGTCCAAAGGGAATTATAAGGATTCTGCATTACACATTGCTGTATAATGTGTAATAATTCAATTGGCTGGATCATGAATTTGTGACTTCAGATGATTATCTCATTAAAAGAATCTGTATGGTCTCACTATATTGTGATCTTTGGTAGCCATAGTTAAGATCACCACAAACAAAAACTGCAGTTTGCCACACTAGTGTGGGTGGTGGTGGAAACACTAGCAATGTTATCACCGTAGTATCAGTTCAATACAAAAAGAGCCTAGGGGCTCGCACGACTCTTTTTTGACCATAAAAGCAAAAGCTCCAACAGAGCTGAAATTAAATGTAGGGGTTTAAAATTGTAATTTTCAGAATCAAATGCATCCCATGTCAAGAACGCAGGCCATAAGAACATATTGTGAAGGCAGGAAAAGGAAACAAAGAGCTCTGTTATCAATTTATCTCCAAAACTTGGAGCTGTGCTTAAAGCCAGAGCTTACTAACTCATGCACTGATAACAACTCATAGGGTCTTCAAAGCAGAAGAGGAATTTACTGTCTGGCTACTGGGGCATAACACTTTGTTGAGAACTCTTCTGTTTTGAAATGCAATGATTTCTTTAATACTACACTTTTTCTTTACAGTCAATAAACCAACATAGCCAATACTTTTGTTTTGCACTGGAGCTACAGGAATGTAGCTAAGAAATCAATCATTTTACAGCATTTAGCAGACGCTCTTATCCAGAGCGACGTACATGGTGAGCAGTTGGGGGTTAGGTGCCTTACTCAAGGGCACTTCAGCTGCTGCCTGGTGCTGAGAATCGAACCTGGGACCCTTCAGTCACAAACCCACTTCTCTAACCATTGGGCTATGGCTGCCCCAGCAGCATTCAAACTGCATGGCTAACCATCACACTCAAACCAGCCATCTCCAACACGTGTTTGGTTAATCATACTGCATTACATACTGTTACCAGTGAAAACAGACAAAAGACTAGGTTTTCTTAATAACTCCACATGGTTTAAGGAAAATGTATGATCATTTTGTTTCACTTGATAGTGGGGTAAAAGCGGTCATTTTTTGTTAGCTTCATGACCCTCAGCTACAGTGAAGAACTAAAGAAGCACACCAAGCATCGTCTTGTCTGGTTAACTACAAGATTTTCCACTGAACTACATTGGTATCATATCATATTAAGGTTCTCCAGCTGCAAGCAAAGGTTTGATGGGTTGTGGGTCCAAAAAACAAATATTTAATATGCAAGAGATAATGTATTACAAGATAGCTGGGGTCTTCCTGACCCTGTTAGAATTTATTTTCCCATAATGTCCGTCTCACAATACATTATCCTGCATATTATACAGATCCACGCCAAAAAAAGAAAATACACTTTTTCAAAGTATTTATATTCATCAATTTTAGTGCAGTTTCATGGCTTGTGCTGAGAATAAGTAGTTCTTCAAAATGTTCTGGTTGTAGCTCAGCAACATGCTATGCCTCTTTGCTTTTTCTTCAGCTTAACTTTCCCCTTTTTCCTGGTCCTTAAATTGGGTCAGCATACCATATTAAGCAAAAATATAAAAAATTATATTTAAACCATCGTCCACGTTTTCTAACTGCACTAGTGGTAGAGTGATATGAAAATGTGAGTTTGAAGCACAAAACCCATTCCCATGGTAGTGGCCGTTATTTACTTGCAGCAGGCATCATCAGAAAATAATGCTACACATCCGGGATACCTTCCCATTCAAACTCAATGGAGCTTTTGTTTACGGAGAGCCTATATAAAATTAAAAACTGGCATTCCATTGCTGACACATTCCTGCCGTTACCCGTTACTATAGTCTCAAGTCCCATTTATAAAACCTGCAGGAACAGAATCAATTAGGCAGCATTAAGCAGCTATGTAAGTGAAATTTATTTTTCTTCTTTTTTTTCAGAAACAAACAATATTCAGTAAAATTCACTGTAAACTAATGGAAAAAAACGTCAGTATACAACCCCTTGTTAGTTTGAACAAAAGGTGTCCAACTCTGTTCCTGGAGGGCACCTGACAATATTTATTTATTCATATTTTCCTGCTCCAACACCACCTACCAAAAGCTTTTTTTTTAGCAGATTAGCTTAATCAAATGACCAGGCAAAACACTAAAATGTACAAAGCATGGAAGGCTCCAAGTAAATAGTTTGGAGCCTCTGGTATGAATATGGTCAAAGTGATCTGACACAGTAGAAAAACAGAAAACAAAGAAAATAATGAATATATACTTAATTCTCTTCAATATATATAGACTGCATTTTCATTAGACTAAAGTGCATGTTGTTGGAGGTTCTCTGATGCAGATATCCCTCTAATAAAAGCATTTGTCTTTCAGTACTTGACCTTGTAGTCTATCAGTATGCAGTCCAGACGAACTGAGCATTTCCCTCAAACTCAATCAAATCTCTCTCTCTCTCTCTCTCTCTCTCTCTCTCTCTCTCTCACACACACACACACACACACACACACACAAAAACACGCAC
>JBBIGC010000039.1:15654001-15667757 GCA_037576955.1 Lepidarchus adonis
ACTTGCACTGCACAGTAACTTCTAAGCAGATAAAGACCCCTCTCACAATGATGATAATAAATCCGCAATAAGACAAAAGCATTGAACAACAATTGTGAATTTGACAGGTTTATGAGGGAAAAGCCAATGTTCAGCAAAAGTAATTCTTCTGCCTGTTAATAGTTTATAGAAGATCACTTGGACATCCAAAATACAACAAGAAAAAAGTTTTCATTTCAAATTGTTTGAAGTTTTGTTGAACATTTTGTTGAAGTGCAAACATTTTGAGAAAGGAAATATCTTCCATCTTTTATAAGAACATTAATCTTAAAACAAAGGCATCTGTTGGACAGCTTCTTTGATGGCCTGCCATCACGATAGGGCAGTGGTGGCCTAGTGGTTAGGACTTTGCCCCTGAGATCTGAAAGGTTCCACTGTCCCAGCCCGGGCTCCACTGAAGTAGTGGTAGTACCGCAAGGTACCATCCCCACTTCACTGCTCCCCGCTGTTGATAGCTGCCCTGTGCTCCACTTGTGCAAGTGTGATGGGTTAAATGCAGAGGACAAATTTCGTTGTAGTGCACTGTGTGCTGTGGTGTGTTCACAATGTACATCATGGCTGCGTAGGAGAAGGATCCGGGTACTGAAATGGCCAGCCTGCAGTTTAGATCTTTCACCCATAGAAAACATTTGGCACATAATAAAGAGGAAGATGCGATAAAGAAGATGTAAGACAGATGAACAACTAGAAGCCTGTATTAGAAACAAATGGGACAACATTCCTATTTCTAAACTTGAGCAACTTGTCTCTATAGTCCCCAGTCGTTTGCAAACTGTTATAAAAAGAAGAGGGGATTCCACACAATGGTGAACATGGCCTTGTCCCAATTTTTTTGAGATGTGTTGATGCCATAAAATTTAAAATCAACAAATGATACATTTTCTCAGTTTAAACATTTGATATGTCACCTATGTTTTATTCTGAATAAAATATTGAAATTAAAATCTTCCCCTTCATTGCATTCTGGTTTTATATATATAACAATTTATATATTTTTATATATATAACAATAATACAATTTATAATGTATTTAACACTGACGTTTTAAATACTCCTGATGCAGCGACGTAGGCAGAGAAACTTCACTGATTCTAGTGGGTTCATCCTCTTACTACACAGCATGTGAAGAATCATTGAATATATACGGTCCTTGAAAATGGTAAATTAATGACAAACAAAATTCGGGCGTTTTCTTTGTACTCTTTGGGATTTCAGCTAAAACTGACGCCAAGCAAACGCGAGATGCAATCTATTTTCGAGAACATCTGAACGTGCAGCCGAACAAACGCCAACCATCAAAGCCCATGTGGACGGTCAGATTAGCTCCAATATGCAGAAACACTGTGGGCGTTCAATTTGTTCAATCACTTGACACCAGGATTGTCAGAAAAACGCTTGATTTAGACGATCATGTGGACAAGGCCTTACTGTTGCTATCAAAACAAAGCCTCATATTTTGTTTCTCACATTATTTTAATAGACCAATAATTTGGTCTAAAATGTTTACTATTTCAGACATATGAGGTTTTGTTGTGACAGTATGTAATCATTTACATAAGATAAAAAAATATTTTTGGTCTATTCAAACTTAACAGATATTAGGGGGTTAAAAAATTGTAACATAAACCTTGTCCACACAGGCATTCATATATTGGATAAATAAATGTGCTCTGAGTGACCTAGGTATATTGTATCTGTGCTTGATGGACAACATTACATTCTGAATTGTTTGCCACTGTTGAGGGCCGACCTGTAGTCCAGACTGTAATGTTATGTGTTGACCTGTAAAGGCAGTAATGAAGCAGTCCAGCGGGATTATGCAACCTGGGGTTAAAGGTTCGTTCTTCTTTGGATTCATCGGCTCAGGAGGCTTTATTAGAGCTGAACCTTTAAAAATCCTTTAAAATGTTACATTAACACCATGTACAAGCAACAAGCTGTTGTATTGGCACTCATCTGGATTTCTGAAGAAAATTACTAAAAGAAAAAAGTTGCATGTAACATTTTTCTTATGACATCTGACTGAGCATCCGACCAAGATTCCGGAAAGCCTGTGTGGACATTCTGATCCTTTCAACTAAGAAAAACTATCAGCGTTTGATCCCCCCTCAACTGATACCACAAATGCTTAATTTAGACAAGGCCATATTTTACATTGTAAAAACTCTTGCAGTATTGAGATCACATTACCTACCTGATGCTGACAACCTGATAACCATGAAAGCACCCAGATGTGTTCTCACGCTTGTCTGCTTCTCTAGTAACATGTGCTCAGGATGATTCACGCAGTCACATAGTTTATAGTATTACACTATAATTAAACATCCTACTTATTTGCCTTCGTCATTTTAAACAAGTGAATTGAAAGTAGATGTGCAACATTTCTGGCGTACCTGTGTTAACCTCCAGCAGCCTCTTCTTCCTTTGCTGCCGCTCCTGCTTTTCGCGCTCTGCCTTCTCTTTGGCGACTCTCGCTCTCTTCTGCTTTTCTTCTGCTTCCCTCCTCCTCCCGTTCTCCTTCACTGCTTGCTGGAGGGGGAGATATAGAAAGATGACATTGAGATACATAAGCAGACAGACATACACACAAACCTAGACAAACTCACTTGTGTATAGCCCAGAGAGCAGGATCTGTCCACAATCTCAGACAAGCTAGAGTCAACCAGAAGAGAGATAAGGCGAAAGTAAATGTGGAAGGCCATGATGAAGGTAGGAAAGGCAAAGTGCAACTAAAAAAATCTGAAGACCTCTGTGTGGATACTTAGCAATATGAGCAAAGAAAAATTGAAAGAAAGAGGGCAAATAAAAGAAGCAGGAAGGAAAAAGCAATGGGGGAGGGAGTAGGAGAGGCCGTTGAAAGCAAGAGGGAGAGTAAGAGGGATCTCATTAGCACAGCCACTCTTTTCTGTGATTCTGACAGCCTTGGACCACTTTAAAATATTTCCAAGAAAATTTGAGGGGTAAGTAGAGGATATGTTTTTTTTCTCCCACCTCCCTTTCTTTTCTTTCTTCTTAAGCCATTAGCATTTGGAGAGGCTTGTTAGAAATCTGTAACGCCTGTTTTTTTCTGAGATGAGGGCTAGTTTTTTAGGTGTGAGAACACAGGCAACGAAGGAAAAATACCGAAAACCTGAAAAACATCATTAGGGCGCAGTCACCCCGACCTTCAGTGTGCTAGCTTCTCTTTCTCTCAAACCTCTCTAAAAGCTGCAACTCCATCATGGTTGTGTTCTTAAATAAAGCATGTTTGGCTCTGAAAATGACACACTTCACACAGATATAATTAAAGGACCGAGGAGCTAGCTTGAATATGGACAAAAGTGTTTGTGTTTCCTTATTGTGTTTGACACACAATTTTTATATAATTTTTTTTTTTTTTAAATCACCCATGGACAGACGTACACAATGCCAGTGTTTGGTTACTACTTAGGACTTTGATAAGATATGTAGAGTGTATTACCACAGTCACATAAAAGTTTCAGGTGTAATGAGTTTTTAACATTTGTTTAATGGTCTGCATAATAATGAGCATATATATTTAAAGGATATTTCAGCATTTTTCTGAGATATACAGTACAGGCCAAAAGATTGGACACACCTTTTAATTCAATGTGTTTTCTTTATTTTCATGACCATTGACATTGGTAGATTCCTTCAGGCTGTGTAAGGGCTATTTGACCAAGAAGGAGAGTGATGGAGTGCTGCGGCAGACGACCTGGCCTCCACAGTCACCGGATCGATATGGTTTGGGGTGAGCTGGACCGCAGAGTGAAGGCAAAGGGGCAACAAGTGCTAAACACCTCTGGGAACTCCTTCAAAACTGTTAGAAAAGTATTTCAGGTGACTACCTCTTGAAGCTCATTGAGAGAATGCCAAGAGTGTGCAAAGCAGTAATCAGAGCAAAGGGCTATTTTGAAGAAACTAGAATATAAAACATGTTTTCAGTTATTTCACCTTTTTTTGTTAAGTACATAACTCCACGTGTTCATTCATAGTTTTGATGCCTTCAGTGAGAATCTACCAATGTAAATGGTCATGAAAATACACATTGAATTGAAAGGTGTGTCCAAACTTTTGGCCTGTACTGTTTATTGAGAGCCTCTCTCAATAAATTTCTGTGGCCCAAGGTCCATTAACATGGACAATATTTTATGCCTCTATAAAAATGTTTGAAAACCCATAGACACAAAACTAACTTATAAAATAATGTTTTAACAATTAACATGCCTGAGACTGGAAAAAAAAGTTCCACAGACAGAATTCTGGAACTTTCCAGTAGCTCACAACCATCAACAAGCTCCTTTTTTCAGCTCTTTTCTAACTACAGAGGAAAACACTAACATTATTCTCGGTATTTGTGTTAATCTATTTCACGCTACAACAGACAAGCATGTGAGTTTGAAATGCATTACATTCTGTATTTTCCATTAAAATGTGCAGCCATTTAAAATCAGAATTCCTTCCACTTCCACCTCCTTTAATCATATGCAACATATGACATATCAAAGCCTTTGACTCCTACTAAGCACTTTAGCATCATTCACTCATCCTCCTCTTAAAACTGACTGTGAGTCTGAAAGTCTCCTCTAGGTTTCCGGCACCAACCTGCATGATTATGTATTCGCTATGTGGCTTAAAGATCCAAAAGATCCAGACTTCCACAACCGTACCTTTTATTAAGCAGGATATATGGCTATTGACATTGTGTGTGGACGTGGTATAACTTATACGATAACGTTAATGGCGCTTATTCCCTGCGGCTTGTGCGGGGTTATAGCCACATTCTTCCACTATCGCAGTAAATCCATAGGAAACCAGCAGAAGCTGGGACAGACGCCTCTAAATCACCTTAAAGCAGCTTTCCTGCCTCTGCTCGCCGCTTTGAGCATTTTCATTGGAATTAGGAGAATGGAGGGATCACTGGAGTGTGAACACACAGCCAATGCGTGGACATCAATATCAATATAAAAATGAGAGAAGCAGCAAGAACGCTAAGGTAACACAACATTTTAAAAGGTCAAGCTTAAGGAAAAGAGGCATCAATATTTCATTAGATTTTCACAGCCAATGCCAATGCTCACTACTGACCAGGTCTTTATAAACAACCTCAATCATATTAAAACTTTATTTTTAAATCTGACATTGTATGGTGTGTTGAGTACATGCCTAGTTGCTCTAACATTTAACTAACATCTAACAAGACTTTTCAGCTTTAAATATGCTGATGCTCTACAACCATAATACGGCACTGAAAATGTCAGATACCATATTTTCTTTTCATTTCTGGTCAAAACACCTATTAAATACAATTTATTATTTTACAGCATCAGGAAAAAGGCGAGTGAAATAAGGACTGGAAAACAAAATATGAATCTCCAACATGAAATATAATATAAAATCAGTGTCAGTGTTTAATGTGTTTTTACATCTGTGCTTCAGTCTTTAACAAACTTTAACGTTATCTTCAACCCTTCCATCTAATTTGACCCAGAGACTACTGGCATCCTTCTCCTCAGCAGTAACAACTGCTAAAACAGCTCACTTCCATGAGAAGATCAGAGGCATCACTGACTGTGGCAAACTATTTAATACTTTTTCTACTCTTCTCAACCCTCCCCCACCCCCATAATCATCCTCTCTAACAGCCAATGATCTTGCTTCTTTCTTTCAGGACAAGATCACAGCCATCATCTGTTACCATTTTTATGCTGACGATATGCAATTGTACCTTTCTTTCCCACCAGATGATAAGACAGTGTCCTCCAGAATCAAAGGATGCCTTGCAGACATCACATGTTGGAAGAAGGAACGTCACCTTCAGCTCAACCTATCAAAGACTGAGCTCCTCGTCTTCCCTGCTAACCCAACGATACATCACAACATCTCCATCCAGCTTGGCCCATCGGTCATTACGCTAAAAGTACTGTTAATAGCCTTGGGGAGCTCATTGATGACCAGCTGACCTTCAAGGACCACATTGCAGCAATATTCCGCAGATTCACCCTGTACAACATCCGCAAGATCAGGCCTTACCTTCCAGAATACTCCACTCAGCTCCTAGTCCAGGCAATGGTTCCCTCTCATCTAGACTACTGCAACTCACTGCTGACCGGTCTACCTGCAACCACAATCAAGCCACTGCAGAGGATCCAGAATGTAGCAGCTCGGCTGATCTTCAACCAGCCGAAACACGCCCATGTGACGCCACTGCCTCTACACTGGCTTCCCATCGCAGTGCACATCAAATTCAAGTCCCTGATGCTCGCCTACAGGATCATTAATGGATCTGCTCTCTCCTACATAACAACACTCATCCAGACCAACACACCTACCAGGTCCCTCAGATCAACGAGGGAACAGTGACAGAAGATTTCACCCCCACGAGGAGACTCTTCTCCTTCATTCTCCCCCACTGGTGGAACGAGCTGTCCAGACACATCAGAACTGCGGAGACTCTCTCCACCTTCAAGAAACACCTCGAGACTCAATTGTTCCGTGACTACCTATGCATCTAAACCCATCAACAAAGTTAACTTTAACCCTGACTTTTTAATCAAACACATCAAACACAAGGTATCATTCTACAGGTCCCACAGCTTCATTTATACTCACTTGTGTTCATAATACTTGAAAATAATATATACTTACAACAATATAATTAAATATGCTACTTGTGTCGTGCCTTATCAAAGGCAAAGAAGCACTTAAAGAACTTAAGATCAGCTGATGCTGAAACATTTAATGACAATAAAGAATGTCCTGGACTCGTATAGCACTCGTATATATGAATAGGCCATGTTAATTATGCTGTAGCACCTACCGTCTGTTTAGACTTACTCATAAGCACATAATGATAATGATTCTCTTTCAGATAGCAATGTTGTAGCTCTTATCATCTGCACTGTTGTAGCACCTACACTGTTTTCTATGGCTAAGAAGAATGTTTTGAACTCCCTGTAACTTGCACATCAGTATTGTCATGTCTGAATTTATGCTTGATTGTTCCTGTACCTGGAAGTCGCTTTGGACAAAAGTGTCAGCCAAATGAATAAATGTAAATGTAAATGTAAAACCCTGAACAGTACCAGTTGGCTTCATGTCCTACTTCAAAAAGACACTAACCTTCACAAAAACAATTATTCAAGCACACATATTGCCTCACATATTTCTCTCATTTGAATAAAAAAAAGACTAAAGGAGTAAATATAAACAAAGATAATTGGAATGGAAATTGGAACTTGCAATTATTATACAAGACCAACAAATAAACAGTACTTAAAATTTTCTTTTTTGAGAGAGGAGAAATCCTTTCACCTTCTCTCTGATCATCCTTCCACCGTGAGAAAAGCACTCAGTGTGAAGAATCTGAAAGTATATTTAGCTGTCAAGAAGCTGTTACTGAGAAAACAGAAGATATGATTGAGTGCAAATGTCTAATTGGTATTAGCTGGAATGTAAAAAGCAGAAAATGTAACACATTCGTTAGACTTTGGAGGTCTTTACATTGAAAACTACATTTAACTATCCCAGGTAAACAAGTGAGTTGTAAGAATGTGATTTTTTAACATGAAAATTTCCAAACAATTAAGACACTAGCCCTCCAGGACCAGAGATGGGTACCCCTGATACCAATCAGGCCTCTCATGCTGGTTTCTGCCGTTTTCTAGCAAACTGGTAAAAAGTCAGAGAGACATTATTCCGTGAATAAAGTTACTCGAGCCATTATCATCCCCTGTCATAAGAAGGTGATGTAGTTGGTATCCTGACCTAGGCTCTCAGTGAGATGGGAGAATAGAGATGGCAGAAATGCACCCTTGCTGTTTCATCAATTCAGAGGCACTTCACTCATGTGGCTCTTATCCAGGAGGCTCTGGGTGAAGAAGCCTGATCTGCTCAGTGGCTGACAGGGAAGTCGATGGTGTAGTGCTTGTGGTGATGGCCGCACACTGCTCCAACATTGACAGAGCGTGATGACTGTAGAAGAGGCATTGTGGGACAGCATTTTAGAACCAGCTAGAGACCAGAATAACTCACATATGAGGCACTGTTTGGGACCATTATGAACAAGCTAGCCTCACCAGAGTCACAGCAATTTTCATTCATTCAAATTGGGATAATGTTTTGTGTGTGCTTAGTCTCAGACATAATAATAGGAATGTCCACCTCTTTAGTATTGAGCGAATGCGAGTCGCAAGTGCCAATGCAATTCCATTCTAGATTGCTCACTTGAGCCTCTACAATGCCTGGCCCAGTTGCTGCAGGGAATGAGAGGGTTTATGGGCCACAGAAGCTTTCAACTATCCACATGCCTTTGGGTGAGCCACATGCCTATACCAATACTCCCCCTACTACTATGCCGGTCCATTACAAGTAGACAGTAATGAAAACAAACTATTCAGAGTGTCGAAAAACAAACTCATCATGTCACAATGATATCGACTGTCATTTAATTAGCAGACGGGTCTGAGCTGAGATGCTAGGGTTAATTATGTAGTAAAAGGGCTGCAAAAGTATATAGTATAAATACATGCAGAAGTGCACAAATTCTTTTAGCTATGCATATGCATTTGGGTAAAGAGACAAATGTGTTATGACAAAATCTGTAAGTCAGAATTAAAAAACAAGAGCACGCAGAGGAACCCATAAGAAGATGGGGAGAGCTTGCAAACTCCACACAGAAAGGCAACAGTGACTGACAGTGACAGTGAGGGGAACGAACCCATAACCTTCTTTCTGTAAAGTGCACTATCCATTGCCCCACCATGTCAACATAATTGTTGTAAATCTAGGGGTGAAAAAAATTGTTATTTATAACAATAACAGATAATTTAACAGATTTATAACAGATAATTTTGCAATGTTCCGGAAGTAACTTGCCCAGAGGACTGTGTGTATTTTACACTTGTTAAACCAAAACCCTTGTCAGACAACAGTAAAAGATGTAATTATTTTCTGCAATAACTTCCTAGGAGGCAGATTTATGTGTTATCAAACAAACATCTGGTTCCTTGTCTAACTTTCATAGAAAGTTTCTCCAAAACTCCACATCAAAACTGTCTGAAAATTTATGGTCTTTTTCTGGAATTCTATTTTAAGCTAAAAATGTTCCCTTCTTTAATAAGGCCATCATTTTGGAGTTATGGTGTTATGCAGGTCAGTACAGGCAAGGCCCTCTATGACAAGAAAAAACATATACACAGATTTGCTAAACAGAGTTGTGCAGTCACATTGTGCAGTCTTGCTGTAAGGCGCTGGTCAGGAACTGTGTGTGAGTGTGGAGTTGACTGATGAGGGCTAGGGAACGAATCCCACATGTACAGCTGAGACCAGGGAAACTCCTCCGACTGTACTATCCATCTCCACAGGAATGACCACTAAGCATCAATGAGCAAAACACACCCACACACCACTATTACGGCGCTTACTGTGCTGTTTCAGTCACAGTGGTCATATGATATATGATATGACGACGGCTGGAGCATGTCACTGTGCCGCTCTAGGGGAAACAAAATTGTGCCACACTGGCAAATTCACTACCTCACAACCAATAGGCAGCAACAAACTAAAGCCAATCCATCATCCATACAGATGAATTAAATACAGTACAGCTAGAACACCTGGTAAGCATGCTAGTTATTTGTATCTGTAAGCTACATACTATGGGAACATAATCAGCCTAGTAGCCTGGCTCCAGGTACAGTACTTTATACCAATGTTTATACCAATGAGTCAGATAAACCAAGATTAAAGCCAGATACAAAAAAAAAAGAAAAAAGTTTTATATGAACCAACTGGGGGGAGGGTATAAAAGAGAGAAAGGGGGGAAGGGGGTGTGAGAGTGAGAGCTAGAGAGCGAGAACTCACTCTGCATTCAAGAAAGGGCCACAATGCTCAATGCTGTTATGGGTGATTGATGCCCGATAAACTGGGTTCTGAGAGCTGGCCCTCTCATAAGACTTTCCTTAATATGGATCATTAGGGCTGTACATTTACTTCTGATCACCATATGCTAATCTAATAGACTTAGCCAGACTGTTCTTTCTGCCCTGTGAAACACAGCTCTTTGTTATACTTGATACAGCCCCCCTCAACCCCTCCATAAGCCTGAACTTACAGGGGACGAGCCTGTGGCTTCTCATTTATCTAACTAGGCAGTAAAAGTGTTAAGGAACGGGTTAGGGGAAAGGGACAAGGGACGTGAAAGGCTGAATTAGGACAAAACCCTGGGCTTCAACTCTCTTCGCGTAACTCTTTTCTCATTAAAGTAGCTGGTCTTCTTTCTTCCAGCCACTGCTTGAACTTAATTATGGTGAGTGTGCCAGGACCAAGGGCTTGGCACTTTCCCTCACTGCTCCTTTCAAACACAGTCTGACGGGATGAGCTGCAGTAGGAGACAGAACAGATAGAGTGAGTGAAACTAATTTCACAAACCATAATTGCTTTGGCTTGAGGCAGAAGAGAGCTGCTTTTGTTTACATTAAAGAACACTACCAATGTCAAATGAGATCATTCGCCAACTTTCAGGCTGAATATTAGAATCATCAGTGTGAACGTGGCTCTTGTAGGCGTGTAAAGATTTTCAGAACTTGTATTAGCTTTGCACACAAAATCCTACATAATAGACCAGAATTACAGCAATATGTCTAAGGCTGTACCCACTAAACTGAAGTGTACAAAAGCTAGAAAAAAAACTGTTGTCCTCAAAAAACAACGCTTAAACAAAATGCATATTCCAGACACCATCGGCCCACATACAATGTCGATTTCAACACAAAGCAGGCCAAAGGGCATGTCCAATTTACACATTCTCCTTAGAATACCATACAGCTGGTGGCATGGGTGCTAAACAAACAACGTCAATGATAAGAGATAGAATCTGTGTAATGGTCTGGGCTAGCGAAAGGGGCTCGATAGGAGGTGGCCAAATGCTGCCCAGCAAGTGTCTCTCACGCCAGCCAAATGTCCAGTTAAAGACAATACCCAGTCAATAGGCTCAGTCGATGCCATTAGTCTGAGGGTAAAGGGGCCAAAAAACGGCTCTTTAGCCTGAGTTAATGACTTAGAGAGGAGAGGCAAAGCAAAAGTGTTGGAACTAAAAGCAGCCTTCACATTCAGTTGACAGAAATGTTAAGTAAAGAGACGTTAACGTCAGCCAGCTATAGTGACATTGTAAAAGTAGAGAATTTCACTTTAAGTAATGAAAAATAACAGAAATTATGGGCATTAACATGACAGCTCAATGCACATGGTTGTTAAGTGAAATATAATTTTTAGAAGCAACATAGTCTACAGGTAGAAAGTGTCAAACAGTCTTTTCAGATTATAATTAAATAATTATATAAGAGTATAATTTTAAGCATACTTTTAGTCATAGTTATTTCTAACATCTTTAAGCTCAAACTCATCCACTACTTTAGTAATGGCCAAAGTCTCCCCTTATCGCAACCTGTCAAGACAGATATTAAAGTGAAAGCTGCTGTGTATTTGTGCTTCTACGATAACCTGATAGAAAGCCAATTTTTTAAATTTAAGCTTCCATTTAGGTCAAACTAACACATTTTTAAATGGAGTAATATAATTTAATCAAGCATTTTTAATAATATACTTAATTACACAGCCTTTAACCACAAATGCATTCTTTCTTTGTGATCATTGTGAGGCTGGACATGTCAATGGTTAAAATAAATCTGTCAAAACAGGATCTCTTATTATCAGAAAAGTGAAGTGGTTGTAAACCTGTTTGATTGTATTTCTAAAATCAAAGTAAACATACTCATTGAGGTTCCGAAAAGCTGGATGTTTTTTTACTTATCAAAACTAAACAAGCTGGAAACAAAGACTATTACACAAGAAGCCAATTCAAATCTATGTTAACAGAGTAACTCTACATACCCTGCATACAAAAGAAAAAAAATCTTACGTTTTAAATGTAGGTAATTTACCCAAAAAACGCACATGCTGCAGTGAATCATTACACAAGACAAGGCTATTTCTATAGTGCATTATTAAAGACAACTGCAATTCTGTTGTACAATTGTACTAAGTATGACTGTCCACTCACAATAAAGATCTGATCTTATCCATCTTCAATGACTTTTTCACACTTTTTTAATGTCCTTTCCTTTTACATGTGGCCGTCACCACTGTGTCCAAGCTATATTGTCATCTTACCCAGATGCAGAAATGCAAACAAAATCCTGAATAATTATGCACATAAAAATATAAAAATAAGTTATACATATATACAGAGAGACAGGGGGGGGGGGGGGGGGGTTTGTGGGGGAGAAAGATTTCTTTTCCTCACCCATCCCTAACCAATTCCGTTGAACTGATTTTTTTTGCCCATGTTCTGCAATGCATGTACACTGTCACAACAGCTGGTGGAGCATGGACAGGTCAATCTTCATTCTGTGCGGAAGTTCCACTCATATTTAAGTGAGGATTACTGTTACTTTTTTCAACTTTGTTCATGCCACAATTATGCTTTTTAAGGTACTAACTGCTTGTGCACTCAGAATCAGCCACAAGCAATTGGGTTTCTATTAGTCCAAAGAGCAAGTATACAGCAGGCAAAGAGAGGGCGTCCCCTCTCTAACACACACATAAGCTTTGCCGATGTAGCAGCATGCTACGCTCCAAGTTCAGAGCTCAAGCACTGCAGAGCTGGTATATCTGGCATTAATGTCTTGATCTGCTGGTGTTCGAGCTAATGCAGACCTAGAGCTGATGGCCTGCTTGAACAATATGCTAAATATAGTGTTAATTAGCAATGGTAAAATCCCTTTGGCTCAATGTATTGGCTTTATTTCTTAAGTTTATAAATGGTGTGTGTGTGTGTGCGTGTGTGTGCGTGTGTAACAATTCAACACTGTGATTAGATGTTGATTTGATAGAGCTTCTAGCTGTAGGTCATAGGTCAACAGCAGTAAGGATAGTGCAAGGCTGGCATGTGTAGAAACTCCCACTGACGGATTATGGGACACGAGCTGGCCAGTGCCTAAGGAAGGCATGTGGAAAGGGCAGAGGTTTTTACATTTTTTTTAACAGAGGTACAGAGGGGGGGATAGAGAGGTAGAGAGATAGAGAGAGAGCGGTACAATGCCATATGTGAGGGGAGGAAATCATGATGTGTGAATGCACTCTGAACTACTGTCAACATTCACACTTCAACAAAGGACAGTTTCCATCCCTCTGCCTCTCTTCGGGTGAATCATTCTCAGCTGCAGCCATAGAAAGGGCATCCCAGCAGATGGTGGTGAACTGAATAAGTACTCGTAGCTCTGAGAGAACTTGATCTTTGGCCTCCTAATTCACTGGCCATTTCTGTCTGACGATTTGCTGGGTAGTTCTGCACTCCCCCCCCCCGCCGGCAATGATTTACATGCAAGAATGAACTCTCTGCACTTCCTGGAGTTTATGGGGAAGTGTGAAATCAAATTGCTATTATGTCCCCTCAAAGTCCACACGTTTTGCTTCAAATTCAAACATCGAGGTCCAATCTGTGGGTAATGTAGCTCTTCACACTTTCCTAATTAATACAAATACAGCATGTATTCAACCCTTTCTCTCTAATGCTGTAGACAATGTGCTACACTGAACATAACTGATAAAAAAAGAACAGAAACCAGCCATTTAGGTAGGAGAGTGTGTGTGTGTGTGTGTGTGTGTGTGTGTGTGTGTGTGTGTGTGTGTGTGTGTGTGTGTGTGTGTGTGTGTG
>JBBIGC010000039.1:15671009-15684672 GCA_037576955.1 Lepidarchus adonis
TGTGTGTGTGTGTGTGTGTGTGTGTGTGTGTGTGTGTGTGTGTGTGTGTGTGTGTGTGAGTGAGTGAGTGAGTGAGTACGCATGTGTCAGTGCGTGTGCGTGGGTCTGTGCGTGTGCGTGTCCGTGAGTGCGCACTGTGTGTGTTTGGCCAGACCCACAGGGGGCTGAACCCAATTTGATGACCTTCTAAATAGCCTCCTCCCAAATGACAAGCTCAAAGTGCTGAAACTAAGCCAAAGAGACAAGCTGCTCTCGGAGACTGTAATCTGGAGTAGAGGATTTCCTATAGTATTTATCATTTATCAACGTAACTAATAATGAGGTGGCGACAAAGGCACGATCATTGCCATACAAAGGCTCTGGTGATTGCAATCATTTAAAGAAAATGTCACCATTATTCCTGTCGCAGTGCACCATTTCTTCCAAAATTGACAATATGGAAAGTGTGTGTGTGTGTGTGTGCGTGTGTGTGTGTGTGTGTGTGTGTGTGTGTGTTCGTGTGCGTGTGTGTAACACAGAGCTCATCTGCACAACACTGCTGCAGTTGGCCATTAGACGACCAAGAGAGTCGTTTCACAAGGGAACGTTTCCAGCGGTGCACGTCAGAACAGCATTATCATGCGTCTGATGGAAGGCCTGTCGTCAGTCTGTTCCCCAAATTTCTGAATTCCTATCATGAAATCATTTAAAATAATAAAAGCAATGAGATTCGTCTCATCATCGCTGCAGTCAAGTGGAAAATAACTTTGCATTTCAAATGCCATTTCATAAAGCAGACAGTCTGCGCCTCTTTCGTCAGATTACTACGCTGTAACAGGCGGAATTGGAATGAGAAGAGCGCACGTGAATTCACACACACGCACAGACACACACACACAGGGTCACAGAGAGACGGCCGCATGCACACTATTTCGGTTGTAGCGAAAGAAGAGCAAAAAGCACAGAACCGTAAAATCCATTTTGGTGGTTTCAGTGTTGAGCCATCAGTCTAGCACTGAAGAGCGCTGTCATGCTGCTAATTAGCAGCATTATCTCTATCCCCACCCATCCCCCAGGCCTGGAATCACACCCATCCCCCAGGCCTGGAATCACACCCATCCCCCAGGCCTGGAATCACACCCATCCCCCAGGCCCAGCACTGGAATCACACTCTGGCCACAACCACCAGAGTGAGAGACAGGGCAAGTTCATTTGGGTTTGGGCTGATGTGAAGCTTGCTCGTGATTATTAAAGTTTTCATCCATGAAGTTAAGAGCTAATCATGCTGCAAATTGAGCATATACAACTCACATTAACTGTACAACAACAGTAGATTAACACATAATTTGAGCTGGCCATCCTCTAAACCAAGTTCAACAAGGATCTTAGGTTCCTAACCAAAGAAAGTTGCAGTTTGTAAATATACATACATTTAGAATATGATGACTGCAACATATAAAAGTTGGGACAGAGGCATGTTTATCACTGTGCTACATCACCTTTCTTTTTTAATTACACTTTTTAATTGTTTTGGAACTGAGGACTCTAATTATTAAAGTTTTGCAACTAAAATTAATATAAATTCTTGCTTCTAGTCACAGTTCTCCAATTCTCCTCTTCATGATGCATCACTTGTTTTAATAGAAGACAGCTTTGGACTAGAAGAAGGCTGTAATGTAGTCTGGCTGAAAATAAGCAAATACTGAAAATAAGTGAAAAAAAACCCTCCCTTTTTTACAGACCTAAATGAAAAAAACACAGACCAATATTTTTTGCAGCATCTGATACATCTAAGTGCTCATAGTTTAGTCCACGCCTTTGTTATGTCACGTATTGACTACTGCAATTCTCTGTTCATCGGCCTCCCTTCCAAATCCCCCCCAAAGCTACAGTATATTCAAAACTCTGCTGCAGAGATCTAACTTACTCAAAGCACTCTGCTTGTATCACCCCCATTCTCTCTGAGTTACACTGACTGCCTATTAAAGCACACATCAAAGTAGTGCTGCAACTAACGATTATTTTAATAAACGATTAATATGTTGATTATATTTTTTTGATTAATCAATGAATTTGATAATAAAAAAAAACAAGAAAAACATTCATTTCTAACCCACAGTACAACACACAAATATATTTGTCAATAATAACCTATATGGGACAAAGCACAGAATAAACACTGAAAAAATTATTTTCTAATTTAGTAGTTTTGTTCTGTTTTCAGTCCAAATATCTAAAAAAATCTTAAATCAAGATACATTTACTACACACATGAAATAGCATAAGAAATTGTGTTATGTTTTCTGAAAAAACACCTTGAATTTAAGTGATTACTTAAAACAAGGCAAAATTATCTGCCAATGGGGTAAGAAAAATAATCTTAATGAGATATAATCTCAATCAGAAGTTTTAAGGATCACTTTTTTTCATGCCAATTTTCTTGCCTAGTAATCATGATTTAAGATGTTTTAGATATTTGGCTTGGAAACAAGACAAGAAAATGAGAAATGAGAAAAGCTATTTTGCAGTGTAGCTGTACATGACAACAGATTGAAAAATGAATGGTCCAAAAAAGGCAGTAAAAAAGGTGTATTTAATCTTGCAATGCAAAGTAACTATAGCAGTTATTAACGAGCTAACGCTAACATGTCATAACAAGTAAACAATACGTTCCTCACTTACCCTGCTGTTCCCTTACCCTTACCCTCCCTTCCTCCTCATCATATTTTGCAGTTAACACACCTTTTCTGTTTATTTAGTGGGAAATGCTCACACGGATTTTGCTGCCTCCGTCACATATCTTTCCTCTACTTCTGCTGGCTTGTTTTTAAATGTTGCTCCCCCCCGTCTGTGAGGCGCTAACTCTGCTCACGTAAGAGGGAGACCGAGTGTGTTAACTCCGCTCCGCTCTCAACTAAAGTTAAAATTTTTTGTTATAATGAAAAGTCTCCACGTCGCACGACACAACAAATCGATTATGAAATTCATTGCCAACTCTTTTAGTAATCGATTTTTATTGATTTAATCGATTTGTTGTTGCAGCCCTAGTTCAAAGTTCTACTTCTAACCTTTAAAGCCCTCCACAACCTCGCTCCTCTCTTCCTCACTGAGCTACTAACTGTTTACACAACTGCATGTTCTCTCAGATCTTCTGGTAGTAATCTTCTAATGGTTCTTTTTACAAGACTTTCCATGCTAGGGGGCAGGTCGTTCTGTGCCTTGGCTTCCAAACTCTGGAACTCTCTTCCACAATCTCTCTGTGACTGCTCTTCCCTATCTTCCTTTAAATGTGGTCTAAAAACTTTTCTGTTAAAAAGATAACATTTTCCTTTGTTTATTTATTCTTTTTTTTTTCTCTATGTGTGTGTTTTCATTGTAAAGCGACCATGGGATTGTGAAAGGCACTATATAAATATAACATTATTATTATTATTTTTTTTATTATTATTATTATAGAGCCTTGGGCTCCCATTAGGGTAGAAATGGATGGGGTAAATACAGTCCAATTCTTGAGAAAAACCTGCTACACTCTGTTAGAAAGTTGAAGATGAGTTGATTGTTGCCCAGTCAGAGCCCAAACCTAAATCTCTTTGAAAACCTGTGGAAAACAGTCCACCAACTCTTCCCAATCCAGTTTGACAGAACTAACCCTATATATATATATATATATATATATATATATATTTCAAAGTATATATTTTTTTCTTTTCTTTACCCACTGTACATGTACGTCATCCAGAATATGGACACTGATGCATCTACATACTATCAAAGATACTGGCTTTTACACCTTTAACTAATAACAATGTGTATGGTTGTTTTCATTTTTGGCATGAAAGCTGAAATGTGGACTCGACTGACCACAGTGCACAGTTCCACAGTCTTCCAGTCTTCTATATGGTTCTTATTTTAAAAAAAAATACCCCAGAGCCCAGGTGGTTATATTTGTCAAAGTAGCATGATGGTGTCTTGTACAGTGCCACCTCAGGGCTTGAAGAACATACACATTCAACAATGGTTTCTGACCTTGGCCTTTACAAACAAGATGTGTCTAAAATTTCTGAATCTGTACACGTTAAATGATCTAAATAAATGTCCTCCTCTTCCTCCCCCTTCACTCAAGTGTTTCTTGGCACTTGCCAGAATGCTGTTATAAATAAGAATGTGTTCTTAAGGTTAAATAAAAATAAACAACATAAAATAAACAATACCAATACAAATTAGCATGTTAACTAAAAAGTGATGTTGAGTGTGTTGCAGCTATCAAATTCTACATGTTTATATATTTACAAAATACAGTTAAAGTTCCTCATGTTCCCATAAATTAACATAGCACATATTTAATTTATATATAAAAGTTATTTCTCTAATTTTTGTAAATATTTTATAATACCTTTTCATGGGACAACACTGAAGATATGACACTTTGATACAATGTTATGTTGTCAGTGTGCAGCTTGTAAAACAGTGTTAATTTGCTGTCCCCTCAAAACAACTCAACACACAGCCATTAATGTCTAAACCACTGGCAACAAAAGTGAGTACACCCTTACGTAAAAATGTCCAAATTGTGCCCAAAGTGTCAATATTTTGTGTGGCCACCATTATTTTCCAGCACTGCCTTAACTCTCTTGAGCATGGAGTTCACTAGAACATCACAGGTTGCCACTGAAATCCTTCCACTCCTCTATCATGACATCACAGATCTGGTGGATGTTAGAGACCTTGTGCTCCTCCACTCCTCCACCTTCTGTGTGAGGATGCCCCACAGATGTTCAATAGGGGTTAGATCTGGTGATATGCTTGGTCAGTCCAGCCCCTTTACCTTCAGTTTCTTTAGGAAGGCAGTGGTCGTTTTGGAGTTTGTGTTTGTGGTTGTTATAATGTTGGAATACTGCACTGCAACCCAGTTTCCTTATGGATGCATGTTAGCATTCATGGTTCCCTCAATGAACTGTACCTCCCCAGGGCTGGCAGCACTCATGCAGCCCCAAACCGCACACCATCTGAACCAAATAAAGAGTTCTTGGTCTCATCAGACCAAAGGTTTGATGCAGTGTTCAGCATGTGGTCTGAGAACTGACAGGTTGACCCCCCACCTCTACAACCTCTGCAGCAATGTTGGCAGCACTCGTACATCTATTTTCAAAAGACAACCTCTGAATATAAAGCTGAGCAAATTAACTAAACTTCTTTGGTTGACCACGGTGAGGCCTGTTCTGAGTGGAACCTGTCCTTTTAAACCGCTTCTTTTAGCCTATAGCCTTTACATAGATCAACCATTCTTTTTATCAGATCCACAGACAGTTCTTTGCCAGGAGGTGCCACATTGAACTTTCAATAACCAGTATAAAAGTTTAACTAAATCAAATTTAAGCGAATTTAAAACAACTGCTCCCCAATCACTCCTGAAACATTGTAATACTAATGAGTAACATGATACCGGGAAGGGAAAATGTCTAATAGGTCACAATTTGGACCTTTTCACTTAGGGGTGTGCTCACTTTTGTTGCCAGTAGTTTAGACATTAAAGGCTGTGTGTTGAGTTACATTGAGAGGACAGGAAATTTACACTGCTTTACAAGCTGTACACTGACTACTTTACAATGTATCAGTGTCATATCTTCAGTGAAGAGTCTCATGAAAAGTTATAATAAAATAGTTACAAAAATGCGAGGGATGTACTCACTTTATCTATTGTGTCTATGGTTACAAATGAGAGAATGAGTAAGATTTTAATGATGAGGTCTTTTGTGTTTCAAATAATGTGCATTGCTGTAAGTCTTGATGCTTGTTTTAATAAAAAATTGGGAATTCTGTGTTTGTGTTATTCTTAGTGGAAAGTTAAAATTAAATGTTACATAAGTATTTATTTATTGTTTATTTAAAGACAAAATGAGATGAAGATAGATCACACCATGTTACAGGAACACAGAAATATAGTTCAGCTTGTTATAGCAATTATCTCAGGGCTGATTTGTTTGAAATGTATTAAATAGCATCTACTGTATACAACATTATGAATGAGTACTACTAATTGGCCTTTAAATTTCACTTTGGCATGCATCCAAAAATGCAGTATTGATACAGGGTGATAATGACAAATGTATGAATCAAAACTGGCAATCACAAATTTGAGTTTTCAGGTTCCCAATAGGTGCAAATATTGGCCCTTTCGTGGAGCTGTATGGTGATTTCCCAGCTGATCAAAAATCTGTGTTTAGTTTTTCTCTAGCATGATTTTTTTGATGAAGGTAAGCTAGGGTACCCAGGTTGCCTGGAATGCTTTCAAGTGGCTCTGTGAGAACTGTGCCATGAGTCTCCTGTACAAGAAAGGAGTTCAGAAGCTGCTTCATTCATACCAGAAACTGGAATGTTGCAGGTCATTGATAATCCACTTCATGCAAGGCCACCTAAAGTTCTTTCCAAATCTAGATATGATGAGTGGTAAGCGAGGAGAACATTTTCACTGGGACATTCAATCAATGAAGTGTCACTACCAAGGTTTCTGGAATGAGACTATGATGACCTGCTGATGGATGCTGCACCATGATATTTCAGAGTACACAAGAAAATTATACTGCACGTGCCTTTGAAGAAACAGTGTTAGTCGCCCGGTACCGTTCTGTGTATCTATGCTATTGTATCTTTGATGTTGCACTAAAGATAATGAACAATTTAAATTGGTGTGTATACATTGTACAGGTAATGTATTACTGATAAGACAAAAAGCTGACATGACTGAACAACAAAAAACAGAACAGATTTGAAATCAATATGAAAAACTAATTTAGAAAAGTGTGCTGTGGTCTCCAATGATTACAACAAATGTTTTTGCTGCTTTGTGTAATTATAATTATAGTTCATTATAAAAAGAAAATGTATTTAAATATTTTAGTATCACACAATTATTATCTATTTTTTCACAGTCATCCCTGTGCCAAACATAACAAAATCATGATTACTTTTAGAAGTTGGACTACCTTCAAACTAGAAGAGACACTGACACTGTTAGATAATGTTAAATAATTATTTAAATGTTTAAAATACTGAACGTCAGGGTCAGTAAACCTATATAGCGACCAACAAGGAAAGGGCACTTAAAAATGAAAATGAAAGAGAAATGCTTCTATGTAGGTGAAGTATGCACTGCAAGCATTTAGGCACAATGCTGTTTTTTGTTAGAAGATTTGTGTTGGGAAAGGCTAAACAGGAGCACTCGAAACAGCTCAGATTTCTAATGGAAAAATAAAATAACAGCAAGACAAAAAGCATAACGTTAGATCTCCCTACCGCAAACATGGCTCTGAAGTTGCTGAGGTCTGTGAAGAGCTCCTCCACTGAGGTCTTCTTCGGGTCGATGGCGTAAAACTCCACCATGTTCTGGTACAGTGTGTCCATGTTGTTGTGCATGATGACAAGCTTCTGGTACTGCTCCCTGGCCTGCATAGAGAAGCTGTGCAGCTCAGCAGTTAAGGATTGTTTATTTAGCTGCTCCTAGAGCAATGCACTAATGATGGAATGCCTGCACAAATAATAAATGCAGGATTTGCTAGCGCTTACCAAGAAAAATTAATATTTCAGGTATCCCTTGTTATAATCTGAAATACTAATACTTCCACAGTTAGAATGCCATCAGTGCCACCGGTTCTTCCAGGTGAGTAAGCTGGCAGACAGGTTGACAGCATAAAACACATTGATGGCTTATAGCAACAATATTTTGAGACAGGAAACAAGAGACAAATTATTTGACTGACCAGCAAAAATGTGGTCTGAATAAATGTAATGAAATAACAAGACAAATGTTAAACATAAAAAATCACATAATGCAAACCAACCTGTTTTTTAAAAATCATATGATATGATTGTCTAATTGCATGTTACAGCCAGAAACACACCCATGATAATTAAGATACGAAGTACAACCCATTTGTACCATGCACAGAGTGCAGATCATTTTTCCTGCTTTTAAAACAGCAAAAAGGAGTTCATATGCACCATAATTGGACCGGTGTCATGCAATTAGATAGATCAAATAAGGCCCAATATGTGACAATAACATTGTTTCTCTGACATCTAATAAGCTGTGCTGCACTAAATCAGTCATCATCAGTTATCATCAGCACACTGTTCTGTATAAGGATAAATAATACTGTCATATTTTAAGTCTTTAAGTTGCAATTCATACTGGGTGCACATTTGGGACACAGGAGCAGCACATGCAACACAAACTTAATAAAGTTAAATGTAAATGTAATGCCTGCAGGTCATCCAAGACAATGTTTTCAGATATAAATTACCTTAAGCAAATTTTAACTAAAGACAATCTTCACTGCTAACACATTGTTAACGTGCTGCAGTAGTTCATTACAACGTTTCTTTTAGGCCACTACATTTCACAGCTCCGTAGCCATTTAGAGATCTGGTAAACCATTACACGTGCTTGAAAAGAAACTGACCCATTTTAAGGATCACAAATATGTGCACAAATATGCGAGCGTGTGAGCATGCGCGCACACACACACACACACACACACACACACACACACACACACACACACACACACACACACACACACTGAGATGTATTATCTCCAGAAGTGTGTGATGAAAACACAGCAATGGCTTGGGAAAAAAGGTGGTCGGAAAAAATCTTTGAAGAAGATCAAAGTTTCCCCTCTCACAATAGTGAATGAATAGGTAGCCATCCACATAAAGGGACAGAGGGAGAGAAATCAATGGCCAGCAGGAAAAAAAAAGAGATAAAACGGGAAAGACACATAAAAAGAGAAGGGGGAAAAAAACTCTGGCCAAATCAATGGCAAAATAAATGTCAGAGACCAAAATGTATATTAGTCACCACCTTTACCTCATGAACGAAGAATAAACAGAAACACGAGGAGACACTTCCACCTGTGTGTGCACACACCAGAGCACTGATGAATGTGATATCTCTTCAGTATTCAGCACATCATACATCAGAGTTATTAAACTGCCTACAATTAGTGCACTTCAGCTTTGCATATAAACCACTCATGCCTCAAGTCACATGAAATATTGACAAACTGTTGCATCTGTTCTGCTTAAAGAAACATTTTGTAATATTGTGTGTGAGCGTTGGTGTATATGAAAGACAAGCATCCTGCTACAAGTCTTATATGTGCTGTCACAGCTAGACATTTCCTGATGTTGGCACTTTATAAAGTTAAACAATAAAGCAATTGGAGGGTATGAGTGAGGCCTAGTAAATACACTTCCTGAGCTGAAAATATTACTGATGAAAGCTTGTATAATGCTGCATGCCTGTAAATAAAACAACCTTCATAAGTTTTCAAAATCATTCATACGAGACCCACTGTTAGATAGATTTTCAAACACTTTCTCCTATTTTTCAAACTCTCTTCCTCTCTCTCTAACATGAAAGTGAAACAGGCTGGATCTAATCCTAGCTGTGAGGTCAGGACTGCCTGTGAAAAGATTGAGTTTTTCCCCTTTAAGTGTCACTGCTAATATCCCCCACTTTGATGTTGTCTTAAATAGTAATCCTGTTTGGTGCTGTGGCCTCGTGCAACCCTCTCTCATCTCATCACAACATAAAACTTAGTGTGTGTAGCTTATTAAGTGTTTGTGTGTAAGGGTGTAGCATTTGGTGTGTTTCGTGTGTGTGTGTGTGTGGTTGTGTATGTTGGCTGCAGGGTGAATTGGTTGCTACTCTGTCTGACTTGGCCACCTCACCACCAAAACCTTGTGAAGAATGACTTTGCCACATATAGACCTGCAGTCAAACTCCTGTACAGACGTGTATTTCTCGGGCTGTTTTCACACTTGTTTTTCCATTGCACAAAGGCCAACAGACCTCTACAACCGAGTATCTAGTCGTCAAAATACAAAAAGTCTCAAACACAACTCGATGACTGTTGACCCTTCACTTCACCACGCTTTCCTATAAAGCCAAAAAATGTTCATCCCCTTTTTACTCATTAGCAATGCTCAAACCACAGGTCACAGCTCACCCTCTTAAGCCTTATTCACACCGCACGATTTTGGAAGTAGTTGGGTCTCTATACTTGTCACATTACACAACCTAAAAACTCAGTCAGACAGTTGGGTAGTGTAAACAGAGGGGTGACAGGGGGTCACTACAGCATCTTTTAGCATGACCAATGTGTTTGGTCTACAAAACAATACTTAAAAAAAAAAACAATTCGTAAATTGAATTGTATGTTTAAATTGAGCTTTAAATGTGATGTGAGTGATAAAAACAGAGATTATCTACACAATGAATACAGAAAAACACAAAAGCTAATTCAGAAATTTGCAATTTCTCTCCATACTTTGTTTCTATAAGTGGTTCTGGTACTTCTGCCAAAGCTCTTTTAACCGGCACCACAACAAAGCCAGACTTTCCGTCATGTTTTTTGTGACCTGATGCTGTGAGGAGAATGTCCCCTGCTTCTTTCCATCAACTAGCTGTAGCACAATAAGCTTTTGCATATTCCAAACATTACTGGTACTTAAAGAAAGCAAATCATTTTCATTTATCATGAAAATGTGTTTAATGTTTGCCATACATGTGGAAATGTTTAGGCATCCCTGGTCAAAGTACATATTTTGTTGATTTTCACAGTACACAGTATTTAACAGATTTCCCCCCAATAAGTTACTCTCAGGAAATTAACAAAAACAGTGCAGGATTTTACTTTTTAAAATGTTTAAAAATAAAATATAATTCAATATTCGATATTAATATTGCATGGGCATTTAATCACCTGCTGTTCTACATTGGGAATGTGTATTGATTCCCAGCCACACACAGATTTGGACCTATGCACCTAACAAAACTAGAGTGGTTTAATATTGGCCTAGATCTCAAGAGACTGATGTAATCCTTACCTTACAGGATTACTGCCATCACTAAGGCAGAGATATGTATAAGCAAAGCACTGAAAGAAAAAATGACAAAGTGTGGCTTCTTTTTTTTATGTCCATATGGATTACTGTTCTCCATATTTCCCCACTCTGTTCCATAGAAACAATGAATAGGGCTTAACCTCACACCAGATACTTTTTACTGTTTTTTCAGACACCATACAAAATGATATATCCTGTATGTAAAGGGAATATAGACTCTGAAAAAAGAAAGAAGAAGGATGCGAAAGGAACATCTGACCTGTCAGCAGTGGCCATTTTCTGCTCAGTGCTGGAGTTTATAAATAGTGACCAGTCATTAAGGACACACTTGAGACAAATGCTGCCCTCTTGTAGAGCCACACTCACTGACCATTTCAGTCCAGCACATCTGTGTACACAGTATCTCTCACATTCCAACCCTCAAAACCTGAGTAGCTCTACTTATATAACCCCAGCTCTGACACTGACACTCACACATACCCACACACTCAGCCCTGAACATTCACCACCTGCCAAGCTCTGCTGAATGCACACACACACGCCTCACTCACCCACTCACTCACAAACTGACAAGATGTGCATTCCTTCTCACAGCAGCACAAGACACTCACCACACACACCCCATGCAGATTTCAACCAGTTACATTCCAGCTCATATCTACACCGATCAGCTGCAACATTAAAACCACCTGCTTGATATTGTGTAGATCCTGCGTACACTGCCAAAACAGTTCTGACCCATCCAGGCATGCACTACATAAGACATGAAAATGTGCTGTGGTGTCTGGCACCAAGACAAAAGCAGCAGATTCTTCCCATCCTGTCCACTGTGAGCAGAGGCCTCCATGGATCAGACTAGCTCATAGGTCAATCATAAGCTCATAGGACAAAGATAGCATGACTACCATCTGTAAATGGAAAAATAAATCATTTCACAGGAATAGAAAAAAAATCTTACTGAGGTATTTCAGTTGTTCAAAAGTCTCTTATTCTGTCATATTCAGAAGTCAAGATAAGTCAATTGCAATCTAAAGTGAATCTCAATTACAGAAGCAGTGCAAACAGAGCAGCATGAAAGAATACAACCTAAATTAGTAAATTAATTATTTTTACCTACTAGTATAAGCAATGAACGTCAAACAAATACATGCGAAGGCCATTATCGGGTGATTTACAGTAATAGGTCTTGTGGCTCTTAAACCAAGAATAGTGCTAGCCAGTTAATAAACATTCATCAGGACAATAGTTTAAAAAGCTTGTTATACTTCAGTACTACTGAAAACAGAATCAATCATCAACATGTCAGCGTGTCATTTTAGTGCCACAGAGCTACTGAAGATGTCTTATACAAGCTGTATGTATTATACCAATGCCTCTCTACATTAAAAGCAAGAGCAAACAAGAAGTGCATTTCATATGAATAGAATCAATATTGTCTGAAAGGAGTTGACTTGAGATCAGGTTCAGTCATGAACATATCATTTAATTAATTTAATTGATTAAATAAAGGCAAATAAGTTGCTTAAAACTGACTACTTTTTCCTCGTATAAAAAAATCCTCTAGTTAATGTGCTTCATTATCGACTACATTCTCAACTAAGATTCACCCAGTCTCCGAACCATTAAATGTCTTTGTGTTGCTAGCTGCTAGCTTAACTTGGCTACAGTCAATACAGCTAATGCAAGTAGAAGAAAAGCCATTTTCACCTCTTATGTTCTAAAAGCAAGAAGGCAAATGAGACACTGAACAGGCTGGAGTACAAGCTGAGTGTCCAGAAGAAAAACATCTAGCAAATGCTTGCCCATGCCCACTGCAATCGAATGTGTTGCCCTGATTGGCAATTCACAATGTCACTAACATTATGTGTTTCTAATGAGATGAGACAGTGAGTGTGCTATGCATCCAACAAGGATTTACAGTTCCACATCCCAAATTCATTCCTGTTCTACCTACTATAAAAACTTTGTTTTGTTTTCAATGAATGAACTAAGAAGTAAGTATTAATTATAATCTACCATAGCTCCTTAGATGAATCCTACTTGAGAAACACATACAGGGCATTGCAGGCCATCGTAGACACATGTTGGTTCACATTCCTGTGCAGAACCTCATCAGAATAAATTATGTCTGGTGGATAATTGTCTCTTGATGACTAAGCATTGCTCCAACTTTACAGCGAGCAAAGCACAGAGATCTTATAGGCAACCTTACATGCACAGATACAAATGCGCACACACCTCTGTCAAAATATAGTGCTGATCTGTTCAGTAATGGACTGAGGCATGAGCTGGACAGCTCATGAAAGTGCGACTGACACACACATTAGTTTTAAAACTACTCCAAATGAGACTAAGATGAGATATGAAAATGTGAAAATTAATGCTTTACAGGAGAGAAAAAAGAGAAGAGAATGAGAGAGTCTAATTTTACTGTGAGGTCATCCTGTCAAGCGAGATGAGGGGTGTTAAGACTGCCTCACTTTTCAGCCCTTTCTCATTTTCTGTAGTGAGACCATGGCTGCTAAAGAGACAGAATGAAGGAGAGCACAGTAGAATGACAAGAATGAAGAAGAAAAGGAAATAGAGAACAGAAGACCAAGCAAAAGTGCAAGCAAGAAAAGAGATAGCAGAATATAAGCTCTAAAGGCATCCATGCTGCATTTCAACAGGGAAACACCATCAGCTCAGCACATCAATCACACACACACACACACATACACACACACACACACACACACACACACACACACACACACACACACACACACACACA
>JBBIGC010000039.1:15696910-15710822 GCA_037576955.1 Lepidarchus adonis
GTTTATCAGTACATTGCAGAAAATAATGAACTTTATCACAATATGCTAATTTTTTGAGAAGGACCTGTATATATAGTGGGGGAAATAATTATTTAAATTTGTAGGTTTACCCACTGACAAAGAAATGAACAGTCTACATTTTAATGGTGGGTTTATTTTAACAGTGAGAAAATGAAAATGAAAACCCAGAAAAACACATTATATAAAATATATAAATTGATTTGCATTTCATTGAGTGAAATAAGTATTTGAGTGCCTAGCAAAACAAAGACTTGGTACTTGGTGGCAAAACACTTGTAGCCAAACACAGAGGTCAGACCAAGTTTGCGCACATTTGATGCAGATCAGCACTAAACCATTAAAGATTTGAGGCGGTCACTTGGCAATTCGAAGCTTCAGCTCCCTCTACAGGTTTTCTATGGGATTAAGGTCCAGAGACTGGCTAGGCTTCATGACCTTAATGCGCTCCTTCTTGAGACACTTCTTTGTTGGCTCGGCTGTATGCTTATGGTCATGGTCATGCTGGAAGACCCATCCATAACCCATTTTCAGTGTCCTGGCAGAGGAAAGGAGGTTCTCACTCAAGATTTTACGGTATGTTCCCCCCCGTCCTTTCTCCTTCCAATGCAGTGAAGTTGTTCTGTGTCCTTGGCAGAGAAAACACCCCCAAAGCAAAATGTTTCTACCTCCATGCTTGACAGTGGGGATGGTGTTCTTGGGATCATAGTCAGCATTTGCCTTCCTCCAAATACAGTGAGTTGAATTGAGGCCAAAGAGCTTGATTTTGGGCTCATCTGACCACAGAACCTTCTCCCAAGCACAATTTAGGTGACTCTGTGCAGGCCAGTCAAGTTCTTCCACATCAAACTCACTCATCCATGTATTTACGGACTGGTGTGCGGTCATGTTGGTGATGAGTTGAATCAGGTGTGTGAGAAAACTAAAGTGCACTCCCGGCCTGAGGATGAGAACCATTGTTCTAGGGGAAAGAAATTGTTATTCCTTGCAAAAAGCGCTGCATCACAAGACCTTTAACTAGGTGCTAGCTTGTGCTGTCCCTCTAATCTAACTACACAGCACTGAATCACAGTAAATTATGGGAATTGCATGGCAGGCAAAGAAAAACTGCATCTTTCAGCAGGTGAGCCCAGCAAAAACTACATTTCCCAAGGGCTCAATGGGTCCCTTAATACCTTATGTTCTGTGTATTAATGTGGCAAGGGGCACAGCCATGATTAATTACCATTAAATATTGCACTCAGAGACAGCGCTAAATGAGCTAGGCTCTAATTAAAAAAAGGCACCATACTACTAATCAGCATGGCCTTTTTACTCCTTTTTACAGTCAACAAGCAATTCCACACACTCAGTCCAAAACCAGCAAATACTGCTGCTTAAAGTGGACAGAAAGGAATATGACTATTTCCTCTGACCACAAATAATCAGTACAGTCTGTTGATTACTAGAATAAGTAAATAATCCCTCTCTCTTTCTAAGCTGTAATATGGTGAGACATTTTGGCCGTTGTATTGTCTCTATGCTACTGGGGATGCCTGAAGCAATGTAACCTTACACAGCGCTCTCAGAATCCAGCATCTTTCACATACACGCACATATGCACTTGCACACGCACATAGACACACCCTTAAACTGTTTGTCAGTTTGGATTAGTACTACAATGTTCTCATCTGCTCATAGGCAGTTCATAACGAGGGAATAAATGCAATTGCACTTTCTGTATGATTGTTAATTTAGCATTTGGCTTGAAAAGTACGTTGCTGAAAATCAGAGAGGATGCGTCATCTCCCACAGGCCATGTGACACCTCTGGAAGTATGAGCATTAGATGAATATTCACTCATTGCTGACATGCTTCGGGAAAGACTAAATGGTTTCAATGAAATTCTTATGTACAGCAGACCTGCACAATATAAACAAAATTCTACTTATGTTATAATGTTACCGATTGGTTAAAGACACAACACACAGTACACTTCAAAATTTAAGTAAATACCAGCTGGTGCTAATTTCAAAGCTTTACAAATACTCAACTTTCCAATTTGTGCATGCACTTGCAGACACTCAACAACCATGGGTTCCTCTAAGCAGCTGTGTAAGACTCTGAAACTGAACGTTATTGATGCCCACACAGCAGGATAAGGCTACAAGAAAATAGCAAAGCATTGTCAGCTTGCAGTTTCCACAGTGAGAAATGTAATTAAAGATGGCGGTTCAGGGGAACTGTGGAGGTCAAGATGACACCTGGAAGACCAAGAAAACTCTTAGAGAAAACTGCTCCTATGCTGGTCAGAAAGACAAATAAAAATCCCCATTTGACTGCAAAAAACCTGCAGGAATTCCACTGTCCTTCAATGTATGCAAAAGAACATCTACAGAAGCCTGATGTGTTTTGGAAACAAGTGCTGTGGACTGATGAAGTTAAAATAGAATTCTTTGCCAACAATCAGCAAAGGCTTGTTTGGAGAAAAAAGGAGCAGCATTTCATGAAAAGAACACCTTGCTAACCATTAAGCATTGGTGGATCTTAAGCAAGGTTTTGGAATGGCCATCACAGCCCCTGATTTAAACATCATTGAAAATTTGAGGGTAGATCTTAAAAGAGCTGTGCATGCAAGATGCCTTTTGCAAGGAAGAATGAGAGAAAATCCCAAGTACAAGAACTGAAAGACTTTTAGCTCCTATAAAAAGCATTTGCAAGCTGTGATATCTGCCAGAGGAGTTGTTACTAAGTACTGATTATGTAGAGTGCCCAAACTTTTACAAAGTGCCATAATGTTTAAATTTTTTTATTTTTGTTAAATTTATGTTATAAAAAGTAACTATGCATAAATGTTTGATGAAAATATTGTGAATTTTATTTTAGACAAAATCACCCAAATCAGTTAATTATCAAGGGGCACCCAAACTATTGCGTAACACTGTATATATAAATATTTATTATTTATTCATGTATTCAGGGGGACCTCGACTGTGGCATACTCAACTTATGAAAATATGTGGTAACGTCACTGGCCTTTTTTATGCTTGTATTTATTGCCTTTTACAGTAGTAGAATGCAGTTTAAATGCTTTGTGGTAATACGCAAACAAGCTGCGTGCAGTGTGTATGAGTCTGCAGCTTGAATGGATGGGGAGAAAGAACTTGTAGTGTTTCCTTTGGCCTTTTGTGCTGTGATGTTCATGTTTTATTCACAGTTACTGTTGAATAAGAGTTCTTGTGGATTGGTGAGTGAGATGTGGGGGTTAGTAGTGCAGTGCGTGCATGCATCTGTGCAGGAAAGGGAGAAAGAGAGGCTCTGCTCTGATAATTCCCTGTGCTTTTGCTGTGATGGTGGGTGAGATGGGAGATTAATAGTGCACTGTGCTAAGACACCATCAGTGTTGTTTTGCACAAGTCACCTCTCCAATGTGGTTACTGCTGTGGTGCATGTTGAAGCCATTAAAAAGAACATTTCTATATGGAGCAACGTTTCCTTAATGCTTTACTCTAATATGAGATCGTTCATGCATGTTGCCGGCAGTTAATAAAGCACAGTGTTGTTCAAAAAAGCCTCTGCAGAATCATTACATGCATGAGTTCTGACTTGTGTCAAAAATCAAATCGAATCGTGTCTCAATGCCTCACACATGGATCCTGGGATGCTTGGAAATATACAAGATCAACAGGACTATAAGAGACTTCATCAGGAATTTAATGTGAAGCTAACTACAAGCCAATTACACAGGTTACCATCAAGTTTGGGATTTTCCAAGGAGTTGGCCTGTCCCCACTGCTGTTCTGTATAGACCTGAACTCCCTCAGGCAGATCAACAACAAGACTGGCTACGGATACCGACTATGGAATGGAATAATCTTCAGTCACCTCCTATACATGGATGACATTAAGCTGTATGCCAAGTGTGAACAGGACATCGCTTCCCTGCTCAACACCACCAGGATCTACAGCAATGATATCAGAATGTCATTCGGACTAGATAAGTGCAGTCAGATGGTAACAAAGAGGGGTAAAGTAGTCAGGATTGAGGGAATCATCCTTCCAGAAGGCAACATCAAGCAGACATTGAGGACAGCTACAAGAACAATAAAGAGGCCACTAAAAAAGCAGCAACCACCAAATAACTACAACGAGTAAGACAAGTCCCGAGAAGTCAGCTGAATGGGAAGAACAAGATCTGGGCATTTAACATCTAAGCCCTAATAATCATCAGATATTGAACTGCAATAATAAGCTGGCCAAAAGAGGAGATAGAAGCCACTGACATCAAGACAAGGAAGCTCCTCACAATGCATTGGGGCTTTCACCCCAAATCCAGCACACAGAGACTGTACACTAAGCGGAAACAACAAGGTTGAGGAGTAGTGAGCGTCAGGCATCAGGAGCATCAGGAAGATAGCCCAAACTGATTACAGGATTAGTGAATACAGTACCTTAAAAAACAGAAACTCGAGAAGGAAGAGGAACATGGAAAGACAAACCCTGCACAGCATGTAAGACCGGCAGATAGAGGAAGTGGCTAAAATAAAAAAAAAATCCTTCCAGTGGCTGGACAAAGCTGGAATGAAAGGCAGCGACACAGAGGCAGCACAGGAACAAGCTCCAAGTACAAGATCAATATAAGCTGGGGTCTACCGCACCAGGTAGGACCCCAGTTGTAGGCTGGGCAAAGATGCTGCTGAGACAATGCAGTACATAATAGCGGGGTGCAAGATGTAAGCAGACAGGGCATACATGGAATGCCATAACCACGTGGCTGTACAGGAATATCTGTGCCAAGTTTGGGTTGGAAACCCAAAGGTCAAAATGGGAGCCAACTCCAAAGGTGTTTAAAAATGACCAAGCTAAGATCCTGTTGGATTTCCACATACAGACTGACGAAGTGGTAATGGCTAAACAAGTGGGCATGGTAGTGGTGGAAAAGCAATGGAAGATGGGTGTAGTGATAGATGTAACAATACCAAGTGATAGTAACATCAAGAAGAAGAAACACGAGATGCTTGATAAATACCAAGGGCTGAGAGAAGAGGCAGAACTTATGTGAAAAGTGAAGGCAACAGTGGTCCCCGTGGTAATCGAAACACTCAGAGCAGTGACGCCCAAATTGCTAGAGTGGCTCCAGCTGATTCCAGGAACAACATCAGAGAACTCTGTCCAGAAGAGCACAGCCCTAGGAAAAGCTAAGACATTGCGCAGGACCCTCAAGCTCCCAGGCCTCTGGTAGAGGACCCGAGCTTGAAGGACAAAGACCGGCCCTAAGTGGGGAATGTTATATATATATATATATATATATATATAGACAGACAGATGGATAAATACATGATATTGCTAAGCTGGCAAGTTAATGTTTAAATGTAAGAGAATGTGTCCATCTTTCCTGAATGTTCAGAGAGAGCAGATGGTGGAAGACACTAACAAACCACACCATGTTTTAACACAGCAACAGGGCCTATGATCTTGCTCTTTAAGCATGTCGCTTACCGTGTGTCTTAAGAGCTGCGTACTTCAAAACTACTATTTCAATCTTACTCAAGGTCACTTCTAAACTAGAACAGACTGTGATTAGGCATGGTTATTCCAATATAAATCTACACAAACTCACTTCAGTATTTGTTTATTTAATCTTGAAGAGAGAATGAATTACTCAAAAAGAAGCGCCATGTCAGATAGTTAGGAAATTAGCTGTCTATCTAGGTATCTTATTTACTAACCTACTTTTTGTTTTTAACATCCATTTTGTATAGAATAAAGACAGAATTGCTGTCTGACTGTAACCCTAAGCCTGTTTTTACTATGTTGCAAATAGTTACTACAGTGTTAATATTTAATAATGCTAACTGGGCTGTAGTTATTAGACTAAAAATAGTAGCTAGGCTAAGATTTACAAAGGGTCTGTGATTTATTTGTGTAATGCATGCTTCATATTGCATGTAGAGAATATGAATGAATGTATGAAAAGTGTTGCACTACAGAATACTGCACAACATAAACAGCATATTAAACTATTTTAGGCAATAATTTTTCTTTAAGCAAAAAGCAACATCTACAAGGTCTAAAATCATACAAAAGATCGAATCAACTGAATAACCAGAGACAAAATCACCTCTTATGCTAAATAATAATTAATGTAAGGATTACGATAATTGAACAGCAATGACATTTACATATTAATGTTCAAGGGTTTTTGTAAAGCACATACCTCGACTAGCTCTATCCACATGCTGCAGATCATCCACAAATCTGAGAACATCTGGGAATTTCTGCTCACACACCTCAGCCAGGAAGTGTAGCAGAGTGGACTTCTGATCAGCTGATTTTGTGTCCTTCAACTTAGAGAAAAAAAAAAAGACAAATAAAATGTCAATTCCATATAAAAACTTGCTCATGGATAATTTAAAACGTCTAATGTAAATACAGAACCTGAAATGCAACAAATCTGAGATTTAAAAAGGAAGCATTATGTCCCATGGGCTGAAAGCCACCTGTGATCTGCATGGTTGTTGTACCAGATGGAAGCCTCTTCTAAAGATGATGCACAAGAAAGTGAGGTGCCATGCTGAACCAGTGACCAGCACAAGAGAGAGAACACCAAATGTAACACACCTGTTCCCCATTCACACCTAAGACCTCGTAACACTAACAAGTCACATGACACTATGGAGGGGAAATGGCTAGTTCTGATGCCAGTGGTTTAGACATTAATGACATTAATTAAATGTGTATTAAGTTATTTTGAGGGGACAGCAAATTTACACTGTTAAACAAGCTGTACACTGACTCCTTTACATTGTATTAAAGTGTCATATCTACAGTCCTGTGAAAACATTTATGAGGTCAGACATTGTGGCCTGGCTCACAGTCTCTGCTCAAGTTTATCCCAAAGGTGCCAAATGGAGAAGCGTGATTTATCACTCCAGAGAACATGTCTCCACTGCTCTAGAGTCCAGTGACGGCACTTTACATCACTGCATCTGACGCTTTGCATTGCATCTGTATTGGGTGAGTGAATACTTTTTGCAATATAGTGTATATATAACAGTAATCATAATCATAAACATGTCAGAGACTGACAATCACACAAAATGCCTACAAGTTATTGATTCTGCTACAGGCTTCTAGCTTCTGATATCAAGGCTGAACTTTGTCCTATATTTTTCCTTGTGGCTTTATTCAAGTACATTTCCTTTATTTGAGGGCAGTGTATTGAAGAGGAAGAAATGTTTTCTTGTTCAAATATGTTGAAAAGAAGAAAAAGATTTTTCAACAACTCTGTCAGGTAAACATGAGGAAAAGTATCAGTATCAAATATTTTTATATTATACATTTTAATGACATTTAGCCATGGCCTAATGGTTAGAGTAGTAGGTTTGTGACCAAAGGGTCATGGGTTCGATTCCTGGAACCAGCCAGCCTGTTTGTGTCTTAGGGGTGTCAAAGGGGCATATCCCATGTTATGGTAGCTGGGATGATACAGATGTAAATGGGTTAATACCACTCAGAAGGAATTAGTCATCCACTTGTAATGACTACCTCCCCTCATCCCAGTATTAATCACAACCCCCTTTTCCCTTTGTCCTCAAAAAAAGAGTAAATATTTATGAGATGGAGAAAGAGAGAGAGAGGGAAGGAGAATAAAAAGGAGAGATAGGAGCACAAGAGAAACAGCATCTTGAAAGAAGCCATCGGCAGCAGCCTCCTTTTGTGCCTGACAAGTTAATTTGATAGCACGCTCTAAAATTGCAGCCGGATTGGAAAAGCAAGATGTTTTCATTGTCAATTATGATTACCATTCGGCAATACAGATATGGGCCTTTGTAAAGGCCGAGGTGCCCTGGAGAGGCGAGGAGGGAAAAAACAGAATGCAAAGAGCATTTGATTAGGAGCGATAGCTCAAACGTTATTAAGCTCAGCGGGGTTGTGTGCTCTTCTGATTTTGACACACTGATCACCTGGTTAGATTCCTCATATCGGCAAAACCATCAGCAAGAGAGATCTGCAAGGGAGGAATGGAGGGAGGGATAGTGGGAGAGTGGATAGAGGGAGAGATGGAGAGAAAAGAGAGCGAGAGAAAAAGAGGGAGGCACATAGAGAATAAATAAAAAATAACTTTCTATTTCTTTCTTTTCCAGATTGCTTTCCTTTCGAGTGGGTGTACTCTGAAAGCGGCTTTTGTACTTAAAAAAACACAAAGGGCGCAGTGTTTTCTGTCGGATAGGAAATTTGGGAGCAGAAACGTGGGACGACGCTAAATTATGCTTTGTTGCTCTAACACAGCACTTGGTAGGAGAGGCTGCGTGTAGGCCAGATGACAGTTGGGGGGTGAGGGGGTGTTGTTGGGATGGGGGGGTGACCAAACAAATAAAAAACAATACAAAAAGCAAAGTTATTCATTTTAATTACAAAATATATACTGTAAATAATCTCTGTTTTAAAATCAATAAAGACTAATAACATTTCTTTACCTAAAAAAAATGAAAAGGCCACAAAATAATTTAAAAAGTTCTTACAGCCTTGTCTTTCAACTGGTGAAGGCCTTAAGTGGCCTCCCTTTTTTCAACTCTGGAGTTTTGTGCAGTTGGTCTTGACCTTGTGGGCCACTGACAACAAAACACGCTTTTTGAGTTAGAGCAACAAACATGAATGCCTCAAAGAAAATGTGTCAATGAGAACTAAATATTTCCTTCAGAGGAGAGATCATAAAGAAGCCACAAAGGAACATGGCGGGGAGACTGAGACGACTCCTTTGAAGACTAAACAAGCACCAAACACGACGCAAAAGGAGAAATTGGTACATGTGTGACAGGTTAAACTTCCCACAACAAAAACAAACAAACTAACCAACAGATCAACACAGGCACTGAAAAGGAACATCAGGACGGGCCCTCAGGCGAGCAACTTGAAAGGCGGGGAATGGCACACTTTCTTTGTCGTTCTCCGCCCGTCAGCAGCGGCACAGCTGTCTTGCTCTTCCCAGTCTATCTGTACTCGTTTGTTGGTGGAGACAAATCCCTCCATCATTCAAGATATGGAGAAAAGGAAGTGGGTAAAAACTAAAGTGATGAGCACACATCAACAACCAGCAGTTCAAGGTGGATAGAATAGTACAGGTACATTCTGACCTAAACTTTTCACTTTCAGACAGAGTTGAGCAATGTATCTATTGAAGAAAACTGGTACTGCTATCATAGAATAATGTAAAAAATATCCATTTAAAAAAAAAAAAAAAAAAAAACTTATGAAGTTTGTTGGGAATTAAAATCCCTTCCACATGAAGCAAATTGTCTGATGCTCTGGATGTCATTAGGCATTTCCTGCCGTCTTTAAGGAGTGTACAACCGGCCAGTTGAACGTGTTGACTTGCTGTCCTCAGTAAGCATTGAAAGAGTTATAAAAACTTGCTGAGATCTTCCGAAAAAGAAAGATTTGGGTTAATGTTGAATGTCAAGGAGTCAGATTTATTAAAGTAGTAATTTTTCAAAATTATTTGAAAAATGACTTGTTCCAGTGTAAAAGAAAATAGGTGACCCCTTACGACTGACTTGCATTCATTGATTCAGCCATGAATTCCGCATCACTGTGTCTAAAAGTCAAAGTTGAACCCATGGACCTTTCAACAGGATAATGATTCTTAGCATACTAGCAAATCTAAGGAAATGCTCAAATTATAGACAGTTTCATTTAACCACATTGACGTGTTATGAGTGGACTTGAAACCCCCTTTTTTTTTGGAAATTACATGGAAAAGGGCGAAAAATCTCAGCAAACATCTCAAGAGATATTTCCAAGACTTCTCTCCTTTTTGTTATATAATTATTAAAAATTGCTAATGCACTTTATTTCAGTGTTATATGTACAACCATGCATTTTCAGGAGATCTTTCACCCAGTACCAAGTTGATGATGGTTTATATTCACTTTTACAGCTGTTAAGAAATTTAAACAAAAACACTTCACTGAATATGTTGCATATTTACAGTTTTACTGCTTATTGTTTGCATGTTTTTTTGTTTATTTTACAGTATGTATTGCACACCATGACTGTGTATGGTTTCCTTCAGTGTACAAAGCAGAAGATAATGAAACTGGCCCATCTATATAATCTATATTAGTTTGAGCATAAAACATCAACAGTCAGGAAACATGGATTTATTATGCACATTAAGTTTCATTTAAATATCAGGGGAATGGGGGACAGCACTAATGTCATTTTAAATTCCCCTGGTCTCTCTCAAAGTCCAGTGCTGTTTAGTTCAGGGCAGCCATGTCACAGCTACTAAAAGTAGATGTTTCTATAGCAGCCCATCAGCCTTTGCTTCTAATAAAGTCCAGATGTGAAAGTGTTTGTCTGTGTGAGGATCCTTTGTCAGGTGCTACAGGAGACTTATTAGACAGAGAGGCATTTTGTTATCAGCCTAAGAGGAAACCAGCCTGGCGATTCTGCTGTAATGCAGTAATGACCATTTTCAGAAGAAGTGAGACTCAACCCAGAGGAGAAAAGTCGGGTGGGGTGGGGGGGTGAGAGACAGAGAGAGAAAAAGAGAAAGAGAGAATGAGCAATGGGTTGCCATGGTTGCCTAGATAAACCCTGCTCAGCTGGAGTGGTAATTAAATTCTCATTTTTGTTTCTATTTTTCTATTTCATTTTCCCATTCATGCCTATTCTCCCCCAAACTCATTGTCTTAAAGCAGCATCCTGCTTTAAATGAAATAAATACATATATTTAAATGGGTCGTGTCTGCACCTCTAACTACACATGAAAAAATATGACTCAAAGCCTGAAAGGAAAAGAGAAAAAATGGTGGGTCATTGAAAGGGGCAAGGTAGCCTCCTACTCTATAAAATATTCACAAAGAAATACAAGTTACATAACACACAAAAGTATCAATCAAATGTATCCAATCCGATTACTTTTCACTTACTCATCCTGTTTGTTTTCCTCCTATCTAAACAAATTTTAATGACCGCAGGTAGAGAATGCAAACCTTGGAACGGTGTCATCTAGGTAAGCAGAAGAGCAAACAATCCCACTCACTTGAAATAAACAACACAGCATTATATAATTTCTCTCAGACTTTTCTCCTAAAGCAGATGAAAACCCACAAGTGGTTTAGGGCCTATGCAGCTCTGACTGACACTGAAAGACATAGCTGTCTCTTGAGCCTGATAGCATTAAATCAAATGAAATATCAACAAATATGATCTGGCCACCAGAGGCACTTTAGAAAACAAGGCTGATAGAGGTTGAGGGGGTTGTGATGAACTGTTCTCCCTCATGTTTAAAAAAGAACACATTGTCTTCCTATGAAAAGTGAGAAAATGTAGCTCTTTCATTTCATTTGGGATGTGTAAGTGTATTTGCTTATTTATCTAGTCCAAGAAGAGCCAAACATTACAGATTAACAGCAAGTAAAAACACATATTTCAAAAGCGGAGCAAAAATGTATAGTTTACAAGCTTACAAGAAGCTGAAAATGGGAGAGAACAGTCTGATTATGAGCAAAACTCTTCTGGGTGACGACTGACTTTGATGGGTTAAAATTGGTCTTTGATTTAATTCTATCACACTAACACACAATACAAACCTTGCAGAGTGAGCTGAGGTCAAAGCCGAAGGACTGAGCATTGCGAGAGCCGGCGTTCATGTAGTTGCCCATAAGCAGCACCAGCTCCAGCAGCTTGCTAAAGGCTTTGCTCTTCCTCACTTCGTCACATGCCGCGTTCACTGCCAGGATGTCAGGCCGCAGGTGACTAACCTGCTCTTCAAACTGCAACTTGAAGAGAATTGAGCTCAGTCTGGGCCTCAATCGTTTAACATCACTCATCTGCAGCAGAAAGAGAGAGAAGAAACCAAAATATGTAGTGCCACATTAAAAAAAAATCTTGATAGTAGATGCTCTGAAAGCTCTTTTTGGCCAAAGCATGGCCACATTTTCTGTTGTTATTTTAGGTACATTATGTTTCTTGTTATCCTTGACTTAGATGACATCACATTTTATGACAAATTAATACAGAAAGTAAAATTCCAAAATGTTCACATACTTTTTCTTGCTACTGTATATATACACTGCCAATCCAAAAAAAAGTCACACACATTATTTTATAGAATTTCCTTTAGCTTTAATTATGGCATGCATTCACTGGAGCATTGTTTCAATAAGCTTCTGCAATGTCACAAAATTCAATTACTTTCATTGCATTAATTTTACGCCAAGATGTTGATGATCATGGGAGAGTCTGACCCCTGCACAAATTCCTCTCTAGCACATCCAAAGATTCTCAATGGGGTTAAGGTCTCTGGACTCTGTGGTGGTCAATTCATGTGTGAAAATTATGTATCATGCTTCCTGAGCCACTCACTTGCCATCTTGGAATATGAAAGTTGTGAACTTTCCCAGCAGTGGCCGGTCAACCAAAATTACCCCAAGAGCGCAGCGATGACTCATCTAAGAGGTCACAGAAGACCCCACAACAACCTTCAAAAAACTTCAGGTCTCACTTCATGATCTGGGGCTGTTTTGCTGCTTCAGGACCTGAATGACTTGCTGTGATAAATGGAACCATGAATTCTGTTGTCTACCAAAAACTCCTGAAGGAGAATGTCCAGCCATCTGTTCCTGACCTCAAGCTGAAATTAACTTGCAGCAGGACAATGATCCAAAACACACCAACAAGTCCATCTCTGATCTTTTAAAAACAAATGATTGTAGAAAAACAAAATGAAGACTTTGGAGTGGCCTGGTCAAAATCTTGACTTTAATCCAGGGCCATGTAGGTTTGGATTTTTTTCTCCCTTAATAATAAAATCCTTCATTTAAAAAGTGCATTTTGTGTTTACTTGTGGTGTCATTGACTAATATTTAAATTACTCTGATGATTTGAAAAATTTAAGTGTGACAAAACATGGGGGGAAAAATCAGGAAGGAATACTTTTTCACACCAAGGTATACTTTAAAAAAACTGCCAGAGAAAAATCATTTTAGAGCCATAAATAACATGAGAGATGAGTATAAAGAAAAGAAAAAAATGGAATAAATGACCTTCAAATAATGTGATGGCACTTTACCCATTTAGATTCTTCTGTACAATATGTGTTATAGTTCTTCAAACTCTCATCTAAATTGAAAGTTGAAATCTTTAAAATAAAATTGGTTGTTTAGCATTATATAAGGAACTGTTTCTGATGCACTTACAGTATTTTGAAAGGTTCAATCTATGGATACACACAGCAGAGGGAACACTGATCAAAGGAAAACAGCCTTCAGTTTTATACTGTGTCCCCACATCAAACCTAAAATAACAACAACAAAAAAAGAGAGACCCAGCCCCTTCATGATGTTTGAGAACCTCGCTCTTCTCCCCTCCAACACTCTTTTTACATTTCTACAATTTGCCTGCTTTTGGGTCTGGTATTTTTAAAGCAATTTAAGTAAGTGAAGGCCACAGTATTTTGTGTTGCTAGGCAATAGTATTGGATGTTGGCAATGCCGGGGCTGGGCTGTGTTTGCTGGAGTTAATTGATCTCTGTGAGTGTCTGTGGGGGGGAGTAAGAGGTGGCGTCATATTACGGGCGTAACACAATTATCGCAAATTTGGAAATATTGCTTTCTAAACGCATAGGGCTTCAGAGTGACTATGCTAACGGAATGCCCTGTACACACAGTGAGGGCGAGAGAAGTGTTCTCAGAGGGCACAATTATTTGGGGTGTGTGGATGCATGCGTGTGATATATAGAGACTGGTGACAGCTGTTTGAAGAGCAGATGATATATTATTGGTTGGGAGCCCATGGCTTAGTTTATCTTGCATGTGCATGTGTGTGTATGTGTGTGTGTGCGTGTGTGTGTGTGTGTGTGTGTGTGTGTGTGTGTGTGTGTGTGTGTGTGTGTGTGTGTGTGTGT
>JBBIGC010000039.1:15816781-15829120 GCA_037576955.1 Lepidarchus adonis
CTCTCTCTCTCTCTCTCTCTCTCTCTCTCTCTCTCTCTCTCTCTCTCTCTCTCTCTCTCTCTCTCTCTCTCTAAGCATTAAAAACAAGGGAAAACAAATTCATCATCCCATTCCCAGGAAACAAAAACAGTCATAAATCAAGGAGAAAAATGAGCCACCTTATCTGGCTAACTTCACGGCTAAGGTAGCTTGACTCTCCTTCTCCCTCTGGACTGCCTACCCCAAGGCTGCGTTAGCCGTGTTCACGCCGGGGCCACGTCGGTGCCGCACTGAGCCGAAAATAAAATATTAACTCCAAATGTCCTGCAGTGGCCCCAGGTCTAGCACGCCCATCTCGGCCTATTTTCCCCTCTCTCTCCTCTGGAGAAAAGCTACGAAGAGAGCAGCCTGGGAGCCTCCACTCAGAGGTGACTCACCAACCCAGATAGTAAAGTAGGTAAGAGCAATAAGTAGGAATATATTTATACACATCTATGAATGATTTATAATGGTGGATACATGCAGACATCTCTCTAGGTGGTGTAATGATAATGCTGGACAGAGACTGGCCAAGGGCCGTGTGGGAGTTCCAACTGGGAAACCTGGGAAACTGTTTTTGGCTCACGCCTCAGTGTCTATGATCAGCAACCTGCACAAAAGGCATGCATTCTCACTCAATGAATGAATGAATTAATTAATTAATTAATCCTACATTAGTAACAATATAGGCTCATTTCATCAACCTGGCCATGATTATATTATTCACTTATTTTATTTGCTAACATAAATTTTTTTGGTGGCTGCTATGTTTGGACCACACTTTTTTCAGCATCACTGAAAGCAAGGACTCCTCAGTAGCAGGAACCCACAAATGTGCATGTTTGTAGTAACACATTTCATGTTTCTGAAGCAAAACTAACATTTATTTAGGATTATTTAACCAAAGCAAAAACAATGATCTTATTGTGATTACCAGAATGCATATTAATTCAAGATGTACTCACCATGTACTCCACAACACTTGGCACTACCTCACACATAGCAAGAAAATCTGAAATTGTTCAGTGCTCACACTGCGTGCTCAATTGATGTTTCTGTGATTCAGAAGAGGATTCTCTAGCTGAACACTGTTTTTATGGCTTGATCTGCATAATTCTGCTACAGAAGTCACAGAGTCAAGACAGACACAGATACACCTACTTGTACTTAGCCCCACACTGCAGCAACAGCAGCAGAAACCAAGTCTCTAAATACCTGAAACTGTGACTACAATTATCTCTATAGTAAAAGCACAATAAAAACAATCATTTTGTAGAGAGATTTATACTTAAAGATCAACTGCATGAATCATTATAAAGAGAATGCGTGTGGTACAGTATGTGCTATTTTAAAAGTTTAATCGAGTTGTCCTGGTCCAGTGCTGACAACAACCAACTCTGCAGCCAACCTCTACGGAAAACAACCATGCCTGCCATCCCTTGTGCTTAAACTCCTGAACTAGGTATCGTTTGGAGGAATATATATCATTCAGAGCAGCCTCTGAGGGCTGCATGAACAGAATACTGAAGTATGAAAACTGTTATCGTATTGTGTACATTTGCTCATGATGAATATTCAGGGGAAAATATATATTGGTGAATCAGCAAGTGGCGCTCCATAACCCCCCACACATGCCAGACATCAGACACATACACACACACACTTTGCCATACATACACAACATAAAAAATGGCAGAGAGAAGTGAAAAAGTTAAAACTAGCAGCATGGGAGTATTCTGAATATTCCAAAACTGAATGGGACATTGTCCTCGCTGATAAATATGCAGTTTTGCCACATCTGTGGTGCTGGTCCGTTCAATAACATCTGACACAAACACACACACTGACCTTTATCCTACCCCATAAGGACATTCACATACAAGCTTTCGAAATGAGTGTGTGTGATTGTGCATGTAAGAAAAGGGTACAGGATTGAAACGGTAATTCCGATCTTTAAGAGCATGTGAATTTTCAGGATTTTTACAATCAAACTAATAATTGATTAATAGAGAAATAATCAGCAGAATAATGAGAATGACCATGAGCTGCAGGTGGAAACAAAATGGTTTAAAAGAGTTCCAACTCAACCAGTAAATTCATGCTTTAACCTAATTGCCTAAAATTCTGTACAGTGATGTTCTCTAATACTATTGTCATATTAAAATATAATACCGTTGTGACTATTTCTTTAAGCAACATGTATACATGCTTTAATTAGCACTAGACAACAATTTTGATGTGTCAAATGTACAGTTCAACGTGAACGTAACAACGTTAACACAACAGAATTTTGGTAAAATATACAACACTGCATTATAACACAAAATACAACTCTTGTATTTCCGGCAGGTTTCCCTGACCAGAACAAACTGCTAGACCTGCAACTTTTAGCTTCAAACCTCTCACTGTAAACATACAACAAACTCTGATTGAAAAGTCCAGCAAGATTCAACAGTTTCAGCACTGTTCTGTGGACATCTCAACTAGAAGTATCTGTTCTCATACTGCTTGACTTATCAGCAGAGTTCAACACAGACAACCACCGTCTCCTCCTCTCCACCCTCTTCAGTCCTGGAATCACCGGTAAAGCACTTGAGTGGTTTAGATCCTACCTCACAGGTAGGTCCTAAGAGGTATCCTGGAGAGGTGAAGTAGCGGCTCCTCTCCAGATTACCATGGGCCTCCCTCATCTGTGCTTGGACCGTTTCTCTTTTCACTCTATACTACATCTCTTGGCAAAGTAACTCACTATCATGGTTTCTCCTACCATTGTTATGCTGACGATACCAACCCAAAGATACAGCACAACTTCTCCTTCCACCTTGGCCCGTCGGTCATTACACCGACCAGCACTGCAAACAGCCTTGGGGTGATCGTTGAAGACCAGCTGATCTTCAAGTACCACATTGCAGCTATATCAAGATCCTGCAGATTCACCCTGTACAACATCTGCTAGATCAGGCCTTACCTTCCAGAATATTCCAATCAGCTCCTAGACCAGACAATGGTTCTCTCTTGTCTGGACTACTGTAACTAACTGCTGACCGGTCTACCTGCAACCACAATCAAGCCACTACAAAGGATCCAGAATGCAGCAGCTGTGAAAACACGCACATGTGATGCCACTGTTCTCTACACTGGCTTCCCATTGCAGCGCGAATCAAATTCAAGTCTCTGATGCTCATCTACAGGATCGTCAACAGATCTGCTCCCTGCTACATGACAACACTCATCCAGAACTACACACCCACTCAGATCAGCGAGGGAGCAACGCTTGGAGATTCCACCCCCACAAGGAATCAAACACCACTCCAGACTCTTCTCCTTCATTCTCCCTCACTGGTGTAACGAGCTGCCCAGACACATCAGAACTGCAGAGACTCTCTCCACCTTCAGGAAACACCTCAAGACTCAACTGTTCCACAACCACCTCAACATCTAAAACCCAACAAAAACTTTACATAACTCTGACTTCAATCAAATACATGACATGTACCTGGAAGTCGTTTTGACTTCCAGAAAGCGTCAACCAAATGAATAAATGTAAATGTAAATATAGAAGTAGCACATTAAGAGACAAAGAGGCTTTTAAGCATTCTTTTCCATCAGTACAATGTTCCCATGTCAGGGAACTACACAGAATGAAAGAGCGAAAGCAAGAAGCAAGAGAAGAAGGAACTGACACAACATGTTCTCTACAATGAAATTTGTGTTGAAGATGATTTGCTCAGAATTCCAAAGACAGCCAAAGCTCAGCAACATGATCCTGCAAGAAAGAAATGAAATCAATATCACTGCCGTTGTGTCATGCACACCCATTTAAAATCCTCAGAAACAGCTAGTCCTCATTGTGGCTTGACTTCCCAGGAATAAAAGTGCAATGTTTTTGAAGACATCAATGGAAGAACAGAACAGACAGAACATCAGAGTATCAAGTTCTGTTATCAGGAAAGATTTTGCATAGTTTTTTGTTTGTTTGTTTTTAACTGATTGAAGATGCACTGATCAATATTAGCAGTATATTCATCTTTCAAGTTCAGGCTTTGGCTAGATATTAATAAATTAAGTCGACGTAGTAATAAACTTAAAATAAATTTATGGCAATTTATTCTTTATTGTATTTGTTGGTTTTGTTGAATAATGTATAAAACTTTTGAACATATTCAATTCTCTCTCCATTAATTGACATTTTGTCATTTTGACATTTTAATGACAATGGTTAAAAAGACTCAGCTCTCCTCCACTGCTCAGCACAGCAGCCTAAGCAGTGCTGCCAGGTTAGACAGGATCCTGCATTTTTATCCAAATTACTTGAAAAATAAATGTGAATCAGTGAAGCTAATCTAGAAATATTATATCAGTATCAGGTATGGGAATAAGTGTCAGAAGAAAAAATGTGTGGTTGGAGCATACAGAATTGAGGAGAAAAGGCGTGGGCTTAGTGCACCCCCAGAATATAAGAAAATCTAAAATCTTAATGTAAGCCAAATTGCACACGCTAATTTATTACGTTTTAATAAAATTTAAGATTGATTGACATTTCACCAAGGTCAAGAGAACAGCTTATTTGCAGAAACTTGCAAAGAAGGAGTGAATGAATCCAAAAGCGTTAACTTTAAAACACGTATAGGGAGCAGCTAGGTGGAAGGAGAAAGCAGCAGCCAGAAACTCAATAAGCTGACATTTGAATTGCAGGCAAATGAGCCCCTAAACAAGGCTGAAATGGCCGGATTAGAAATTCAGATTGATAGGCCTGTCTGGAACCTTACGCCAGGCCTCCTCCAGTGCACCCTGGGAAGCCGGCGCTTTCCACAGGAAAAGCATTTTTGCGAGGAGCCAATTTAGCAAAGTCTATACGTATGAATGTGGAGAGGGGATTTGCATCAGTGTAAACGGTTAGAGAGAGAATAAATCACCACGCCAAAGGAAAGCTAAAATGCAGGCCTAACTCGACTGAATGCTATATTTGGCTTTTAGTATTCACATTCAGCTGCCTATTCCCAGCATAGGCTCCTAGGCAAAAATAGAGGGCAACGGCAGATGTGGTTTAAGTACATTTACCTCTATAAGCCTTCATATAGATTAAGTACAGTCATGTAAAAAATAGTATATTTTCAACAGGCAAACATTTCACTCTATTTGATTCAGTGCCTTCAGTAAAAGTGATTATACTCCAAAAAATGTAGTTTTTTGTGTATATTTGAATAAGCGTTTAAATATGTTAAAATAAAATCAACAATTTCCATGGGGTGTATTTATTTTCTCACATGGTTGTATCACTGGTTGCAACTGTGCAAGTCTACACCAGGATTCAAAGAGGAAAGAGTAGAACAAAACCATTTCATAAGACACATATGGCTATGTTCTGAGGTTTCATCAATAGTAGGAGGGAATATTGTCATTTTCACTTGCAAAATGAAACAAATGTAAAGGAAGTAGCAGGAAAAAAAATTGTCTTGATCAGTTAAAATCGCTGAAACTATTGGACTGATTAAGCTTTGCAATTATCCAACATTGCCATTCTTAGTGATTTCATCATAAATTTGCTTAGGAAATGCAAACATACACACAGAGTGAGTCTGGAGGAGAAGAAACAAACAAGAAGTAATGAGCTCAAAGTTACAGAAGAAGTTTGAGACTGGCAGGATCAATAGTGCCCTCTCCTCAAAAGGCATACTTGTGTCAATAAAGTAGAGGAGGCATGGAGAGACAGGGCTGCTTAAGCCGACATAACGAAGGGATTTTAAAAATGCTCTCTCAGCTGACTCGCTTTCCAGTGGTATCAGATTGGCCATTCTGAAATGTAACTTGCATTAATGATGTGAGTGTTTACAGTAAGCAAAAAGACATACATTAACTCTGGGACAGCATGGGTTTAAAGCTGTACAGATTGCGGATTTAAAGCTATTTTTTAAGCTTGTTAATGCTTGTCATCCATCCTTCATTTTACCACCACTGACAAGCTACCAGGAGGCAGTACCTGTAGGGAGGGACAGTGAGAGAGGAGAGCAGTTTCAAAGCAGGAGGAAACCCTGGGGGCACCTCAGGAACCAAAAAGGGACCGGATTCAAAGAGAAAAGCACAAACAGACATGCACACAGTCACAGTCACTACACACAAACACTGAAAACAGCCATGTGCACACCCCCATTATAAAAGATGCCACACACACTTAATAACTGCCGCAACACCCCAGCAAGCTTGCAAACACACTCACAATAAGCCCACACATATGGGGTGTAGCCATGCATGGAATAAGGCAGCACCAGGAGGAATTAGCTCCTCAGCTTGAGGCTGACACTGGGCATTATGTTAGTGCCATGAGTAACCAAAACCAAATCCATCACTTTGTCTAGCACTTACGTTTACTGCCACTGACTCATTGACTGAAAAGAAAACAAGCAAGTAAACACAAATGAGAGTGCAGTACATAGCTAGAGGAGGAAACTTATCTGGACTGAAGCTGGAACCGAAACAATTTACAAATGAGTCTCACAAGCTGTCCAAACAGTCTGTATTGCAGAACTGGCAACTGCTTTCTGCAGGTGACAATTCAAACCAATATTCACATCCCCTCAAAACTGTGTGATCTACAAAAGAGGCTAAAATAACTGCTAACCAAATGACTTTTTCTGTTTTCAAATTATTTATGAATTTTGTTGGAGTTTTCATTTACAATATCTCACAAATGTGAGTAAACGCCTCATATTTTTGTAAATATCTGTGTATCTTTTCATGGAACAACACTGAAGATATGACATTGTAAACTACCACTTACATAACAATGTAAATTTGCTGTCCCCTCAAAATAACTCACAGAGCCATTAAATTCTAAACCACTGACATGAACAGTGAGTACACCCCAGTGAAAATGTCCAGATTGTGCCCAATTAGCTATTTTTTCCTCCCCAGTGTTATGTGACTCATTACTGTTACAACATCTCAAGTGTTAATGGGGAGCATGTGTGTCAAAATCTGTGTTATTTCTCTCACTCTCTCTCATATTGGTCACTAGAATTTGAACATGGCACCTCATGGCAAAGAACTCTGAAGTTCTAAAAAATAATGTTGCTCTAAATAAAGATGGTCAAGACCATACAGTGGTTTAACAGGACAGGTTTCACTCAGAACAGACCTCACAATGGTCGACCAAAGAAAACGAGTGCATGTGCTTAGTCTCGTATGAGTGCTGCTAGCATTGCTGCAGAGGTTGGAGAGGTGGGGGGTTAACCTGTGAGTGCTCAGACCATACGCTGCACACTGCGTCAAATTGGTCTTCATGGCTGTTGTCCCAGAAAGAAGCCTCTTCTAAAGGTGATGCACAAGAAAGCCCGCAAACAGTTTGCTGAAGACAAGCAGACTAAGGACATGGATTACTGGAACCATGTCCTGTGAACTAACAAAACCAAGATCAATGTATTTGGTTCAGATGGTGTCGAGCCAGTGTGGCAGTTATGGTGGTTGAAGTGTCAGGATTTGGCGCTGCATAAGTGCTGCTGACACTGGGGAGCCACAGTTCACAGTTCAGAGGAAATCTGTAAAGCTCTAGTAAACTCCATGCCCAAGACACATAAGGCAATGATGGAAAATAATGGTGGCCACATTAAATATGGACACGTTGGGCACAATTTAGACAGTTCCACTTAGGGGTGTACTTACTTTTGTTGCCAGCGTTTTAGACATATTGGCTGTAGGTTTTATATTAATACTTATATATTTTCTAAATGTCTTGATATCACAAAGATTGTGGTAGGCATCCTATACAGTGCCAATAAGATCTACTAAAACTTTTACAAACTTAGCAGTTGCAAATTATGTTTGTGAAATATATTAACATTATTCAACACTTCTACTTCACATTAGGATGAAAGACTTCTGCTGGCCCAAGCTCTCTACATCCACCCTTATCCTTCCGTTTTGATGCATTTCTTTCTTGACTTTTTAAACTCTCTCAGTCACTCTGACTCAGTGCATTCGTTCCAGTACCATGCTTCTCCTCTATTGCTCTATCTCCGTCCTCCACACTGTTCTCCTCTCCTCTTCTCAAGTGCCCTTTTGGTCTCAATGAGATCAATCAAGTCCATCACTGTAATTACAGGCCTGATTCTGATGGCCTGGCAACGACTCCAGCTCAAACTGGCAGGAGACTTTCACTAATCACTTACAGATCAGTTACTGTGTGTGTGTGTGTGTGTGTGTGTGTGTGTGCCACTGATTAGTACCTCTAATGATCTGACCTCGTGCACACATGTTGTAGGGCAAAATCTGGTATGTGAATTCGCGATCTGGAAGATTCCTGCCTCTGGGGAAGCTTGTTCTTCCTCCACCACAAATGGACAGTTGTTAACAGTGCCTGCATATCAAAGACTACTTCTCCTACCATGACCTCATGCAGCTGTGATACCTGCTGGCGTTGGCGTTTCATGTTGGGTGATGCTTCTAGCAACAGTCAGAGGAAGATCGAAGGTGAATGCACAGAGATACCTGGAGCTTAATTATAATAGAACCCACCTGCTTCTGTAATGTTTATAAAAGTAGACATACCACACCACTATGGTGAGAAATAAGATTCTCTGGTCTGATGAGACCAAGATAGAACTTTTTGGCCTTAATTCTAGATGGTGTGTGTGGAGAAAACCAGGCACTGCTCATCACCTGTCCAATACCGTCCAAACAGTGAAGCAGGGTGGTGGCAGCATCATGCTGTGGGGGTGTTATTCAGTCAGCTGCAGGGACAGAACGACTGGTTGCATTTGAGGAAAAGATAAATGTGGCCAAGTACAGGGATATCCTGGACGAAAACCTTCTCCATAGTACTCAGGACCTTAGACTGGGCCGAAGGTTTACCTTCCAACAAGACAATGACCCTAAGCTCACAACTAAAATAATGAAGGAGTGGCTTCACAACAGCTCTGTGACTGTCCTTGAATGGCCCAGCCAGAGCCCTGACTTAAACCCAACTGAGCATCTCTGGAGAGACCTAAACATGGCTGTCCACCAACATATACCATCCACCTGACAGTACTGGAGAGGATCTGCAAGGAGGAATGGCAGAGGATCCCCAAATCCAGGTGTGAAAAACTTGTTGCATCTTTCCCAAAAAGACTCATGGCTTTATTAGATCAAAAAGTGCTTCTACTATATAGTAAGCAAAGGGTCTGAATACTTAGGACCATGTGATATTTCAATATCATGCAAAAATGTCAACAATTCTGTGTTTTTCTGTTAATATGAGGTGTTGTGTGTACATTAATGGGGAAAAATGAACTCGAAAAAAATGAAAAACTGATTTTGGCAAATAGCTGCAATATAACAATAGTGAAAAATTTAAGGGGGTCTGAATACTTTTTGTACCCACTATATATAACCACCATAGAAACCAGTAAAAGAAAAAAGATATAATCCTTAAAAAGTGCCATGGAAAAATAATGAAGAACAAAAACTTTAGGAAAAAAAAATGTAGGAAGGCAGTTAAAAGTTAACTGATAATACATCACATTCTAAAAGATTGCATTGATGATTATAACAAAAAAATACAGAAAGAAAGACAATATTCTTCTAATACAATAAAAATAGTAGCAACCCTATAGTTCTGTTTTCAACTACTGACCACCTGTTAAATCAAATCACAGTAAATGATTGGTTATTAGAAGCTACCTAACTAAAATGAGAATCTTTTGCCATATTTTTCAATGATAAAATCAATAACATTCAAGCAAACAGAACAAAACAAAATCCCAAAGTACAATTCATCACAAAAACTACATATACAATTACTACTTTTAAAAAGAGTATATGAAACAAAGCTGTACAGCTTTTTTCATCAATTAAATGTGTCAATGTGCATCCTTGAAACCATTCCAACTACATTCTTTAAACAGGTCTTGGAAAATATTATTCAGAATATCTTAAAAATCTAAACTAAACTGGAAAGTGGTGTTTTCCCTAGACACCTTAAACTAAACACAAAAAAATATTTTAGATCCCTCAATCTGCATATATTATAGACTGCCTGATGAAATACACCCCAAATCGAGCCTTAAGGTCAAGAAACTGAAAGTCCCTAAAATGAACCAAAAAAAGACTAGAAAAGCAGCCTTTAGTTTTTTTTACCCAAAACTTTGGAATACAATAATGACTGATATCCTCCAGGCATCAACAGTAAATAGATTTAAATAAAAATTTAAAAAGCACTTTTATTCAATAAAGCATTAAGCATATATGGCTCTTACAGAACACATCAATAAACAAACAATTTCTTATTCTTATTATCTCCTGTATATTTGTTCTGGGTTTTTTTAATCTGTACTGTACAATAAATTATAATAACTATGTATATTGTAATGTACTTTGAGTTCTATCCTAATGTAAGAAAAGTGCTCTATAAATAAAGTTTATTATTATTAATATTTTCACTTAGATTTGCACTCACTTTTGTTGCCAGGGGTTATTTTGAGGGAACAGAAAATGTACACTGTTATACAACTGTACACTGACTACATTGTATCAAAGTGTCATAACTTCAGTGTTGCCCATGAAAAAATATACTGTTGTCACTTTTGTGAGATACTGTAGATTAGTGGTCCCCAACCACCGGACCGTGGAGCATTTTGTACTTTAAAAAAAAAATTTCAATCATGGCAGAAAACCCTGGGATTGCCACAACAGCACTGAAAACTTATTTTGAAAGGAACTTGTATGCGTTACCATAGTGAACAGAGAGCATTAGGAGCAGAGAGGAGGATGTTACTCTCAAAGGTTTTGACGCATTTCAGGAGGACACTGCTAATAAAGTTATATTATTACACAGTGGATTAACAATTATTATTATTATAGTTACAAAATACCAGTTTTTATGTTGGTCGTATCATTTTATTTTGTTGTATTTATCCACAAAACCTTAAAGGTATTGTATAAAGGTATACCTTAAAAAAATACTGTCTGACAAACTGGTCTGTGGTGCAAAAAGGAGAGAAACAAAGGAACAGAGAAAAACATATTGTAGGTTGATGTAGCAGCATCCTATGGCTGATGGCATTATGCTTCTAATAACTTAGAATGAGCTGGTGTTATGCAGCTCCAAAACGACATGCTGTACAAATTTCATAATTTCAAATAGACACATTCACCGATTTAAACAAATATCTTATTCCAAATAAAATCATGTTAACAATCATGTCAAGTTTTAAGAATATAAAAAAGTATTAAAATATTAATATCACCCTAGCTTCCTATGCAGGACTACATATGGTAAAGCATACGATATATGTAAATAGACAGAGTAAAAAATAAGTATAACGTTGTTTTACGTTTTGAGGACATCACATTTCATTAACCGTATGTTGACTCTTGCAGTACTTAACAGTTGCATAGGTCACTGTGGGATTAAAACCATATACTCAGCCAGCACTGTGAATCTGATCATTTCAAACAAACCTCTGAAACCAACAAAAAACAGGTGTTAACCAGGTAATAAACTTAGAACTGTCAGGAGACAAAAAAGGTTTCAGAGACCTTGAGTCATAGAGATATAAAAAATACACTTGCAAATTTAAAAACGAGCTGGAATAAAGCCCTTGTCAAAAGATGATGAATAGAATGCTAGCGTAGAATACTCCAGAAGCTCAGTCCAACTGGAGAACGGCTTCATATTCCTCAAGTGTCACAAAGCCAGGGCTTAGGCTCTCAGTGCACCACTTATTGAGCTCATCCCAAAATGCACTATTGTGTTCTGACAAAATAACAAATCTGAAGTCTTAAACATGAAGGTCAGGTTTAATATAATATAAAAAAACCAATTTCCACTTATTTGTCAGCACCATTTATCACATCTGTTTAATACAATTACACCTCCTGCACCAATGCTTTGGCCCAGCTGGAGACAGCAAGAGTAGAAGCAATACAACTGAACAGAAGAGTTGATAAATTTCAGAGTAGGAAACAGTATATGGTAATACATATTGTAAGGTATTTATAAAGAGCTGAAATAAGTCATTCTGCTGTAAGAAAAATCATTTATAAGTGATGTAAATTTCAAACAATGTCCCAGAACAAAAAAATTAACTCTTGCAACTATTGGTCTTTTTAGATAATACTGGACTGCATTTGAATTATGTAAAAAGGCCTTGGCACAAAAAAAGAAATAGAAAAAAGAACATAAAATGCAAAGACCTGGGGTCTCATTTCTAACCATTGTGTATGCACAAATTGCAACTGCAAAAATTAAAGCGGCATCAGTACACATATTAATTCCTTGTGCTAGTGAGTCATACATTTCACTTATTCAGTAACATTTATTATAGTGAATAAATTATATATATA
>JBBIGC010000039.1:15829220-15856612 GCA_037576955.1 Lepidarchus adonis
ATTTGACTCAAATCTTAACTTATTTATAAAGTTATAAAGCAATTTATAAAGCTGATATCACTTAACACTTACGTCTTCATAAAGAGTTAAAGAAGACTTGTGAACAATTATGCAAAATGATTACATGTTCATTAGGAATCAAATATAGCACATCCACCCTTACACCTACAGATATTTGCAAGTGAAATGCATACTTAAGACACCTTTAGACAGAAAATATTTTTTATTTTCAGATAATCAATACAAATAAAATGTATAAAGTGAACAGTATGTTTGCCAATGTGTTCGGTAACCATTTCCAAAGTTCTCCTCACGGAAGCCTGGAATTATATTTAATAGCCATCAAATACCTGGTTTGGGCTCAATCAGTCAATAAATCAAGTGCTGCGGATTATAGTTTCAGACATCCATGCAATGACTGGAGGCACAGATGGAAAATCTCCAAACCTGCGCTGTTCTAATCAGCTCCAAAAGCATATAAAATACTTTTCAAATAAAACAAATTTAGATTTTTTGTGTTTGTAATTATTGTAATAACTTGTGTCTTGCTGGCAGAAAGACATTTACTGCTGAGATAAATGGGAACAAGACTTTTGCACAGTAATGCAGATGTAAAGTCACCCAAGCCTTGACCACTGATGCTGTCTGCCACAAAACTTATCTTTACAAAATTATGTTCTGTAGATAGTGAAAGACCTAAATTCTTTGCAATCTTGCGCAGCGCCTGTGCCGTTGGCATCACCAGGGGAAAAGAGGTGTCTGCAGCACCGTGGACAGCGACGAGACCAGTCCGGGGAGGCCGCAGTGTGGGCAGGACCCTGGACAGCGACAGCTGCCCGAGGGAAAACCGCGCCGGTGCAGAGAGGAGAAAGGGGCACGTGGCCACTAGGATTGTCTGTCCAGATGCTACATGGCTGGCAGCAAATCCTTCCTTCATCAGCACAGCGCTGCAGCCAACACAAAAGGCCCTGAGAGAAGTAGAAGAGAGAGAGAGGACGGGGACAGAGACCGGTAGGCAATCCCGGTAGAAATAAGTTGAAAATAGAAGAAGCCACCCCGAACAGGTGAAGGCCCACACTTCGCCCGGACGACAAACGCGCAAGGCCCGCGCCCTGGCTGAGTGTGCCACGGAGGAGGAGTGACCACCCGCGCTGTAATGGGCGTGATACCTGAGCCCTGCTATGGGACCGGACAATGCGGGTGAGCAGAGTTCTCACCCCTGGGAGGTTGCAGTGAGGTGGGATGTGAGCCCGCTCCGTGGAAGGAGCAGTGTTGGTGCGGGTGCTGGGAGAGCGGAGGGCCGTGAGGAGGAAGAGAAGGGCACCGTCACTGCCGCAGCTGTCACTCCTGCTGCGGAGCCTGGAGAGGAAGACAGTCCTCAGCACTAGCGAATGTTGATTGCGTGCACGGGCCCGGATCCAGCATGCTGCTGCAATTGCCAGCTGACCAAGCCCATCTCACTAATTGTTTCTATTTTGCCATGCTCCCACGTGGCATGGTGCCCAGCCCTCAGAAACACCAGAGAGCCTTAGGAGGACGTCCCTAGCACCACCACGTAAATCGCTCGACATGGACCTGCGATGGCTTAGCAACCCGACCGTTACAATATACAGTATTTGTTTCATGTTATAGCATTTTATAAAATTCCTTAACATTGCAGGAAATGCGTTTTACTTTCACAAGTTGAAATAATAATCTAGAACCACAAAATCTCATCTCTGAAATCAGCCACGGGTCTGTCTGTTCCTCAAAACAAAACTGACTATTAAAGTGCCATTATTTACAGATACCAAGTTCAGAAGAAGTAAGCTCCAACAGGCTATTAGCAAATAGATTAAAGATTAATAATACAATAAGACAAACATATCTGCTATACATTTGCAGTCCACAATTAAAGACAAGCCTGTGTGGCATCAGTATCTATTGAGGGAAAACTTGAGCAGATAAACCTTTAAGCAGTTTTCTTATCTATGCTGATGGCGCTGTCTCAGCTAAGAACATTTCAATGTGACTGTCGTACTGCAGTGCAAGGGAATTCTTCAAAGCCTGTCAAAGGCAGTTTTGTTTTTTGTTTCTTCTCTTGTTCTTTCTATTCTTATTTTTCTCCCTTTCTTTACATTTTCTTTGGGGGAGAAAGATGGAGAGCAGTGAAAAAGAAAGAGAGAGAGAGTGTAAGAGAGAGAACACACTGGAGAGCTGGAGGGAGAACAAGAGAGAGAAACAGAATGGGGAAAATAGTGAGAGAGAGAGACAGAGAAAGGGGGAGACAGAGAGAGAGAAAGATTTAGTTAGTTTGACAGGGCGTGAAAGGCAGAGTACTGGGTCCAGGCTGAGCCTCCGGGGGGCAGAACACGGGCAGCTGCTCTCAGGGGGCAAACCGCAGGCGTGGTGACCACTATAGAGAGTGACAGGCTCACAGCCATGCCAGGCCACAGCAGAGCCACTGAACCAGCGTGTCCTACTGCAGAAAGACAGTCGTGCACATGAAAAGCAGTGAAAGATGGAGTTTCTAGAGAGCAGATGGAACAATTCAGAATTTGAACTGCAAAACATATGCAGTCTATGGGCCATATATCACAAAGTATTTATGTCACTTAATATCAACAATTGGCAATAATGTATATGTTTTAAACTCTAAAAACAACAGTAACCCTAGCACTATACTGGAGGTTCCAAACGCCATCTAATAGTTACAAGGATATAAGCATTGGCCCAATCATGGGGAGAATGTAAGTCTCTGGTGGTGCTGCAACCATCTGTGGCCGAGAGTCCAAGAAAGCACAATTGGCTTCGCTCCCTCTGTGTGGTAGGATGTCCCTCCTTCTTAGCCCATCAATCAAAGCATGATCAAAGCTATCCAGAATGGGCATCTGACGTAGCTGACGTAGCAGGACTGGCATTCAGTGTTCTCCTCCAAGGGCATCATGCATTCCAGCACTGCTGCATTAGCGCAAGTTCAAAAGCATGTGGTGTCTGACTTCACGTCTCTCTGGGCTTTAAGGCCATGCTACCATTGACTGCAATTTTCATGGCAGACGTGGTGTCTGATGTATGACTTGCTTAAAAGGTAATTAAACATATAAAAATAAATCAAATATTACAGAATGTATCATGCATAAGGATACATACTGATACAGTGGTTTGCCCCCTTCTTGATTTATTTTTTTTCCATGTTTGTCAAACTTAAATGTTTCAGTTTATCAAATACATTTAAATATTAGTCAAAGACAAAACACAAACAAAAAATGAAGGATATAAGTGAAGGATATAAGTAAGCAGTAAATTAAAATTCTTATGACTTTTATAACACTTATTTAAAAAAAAACCTGTATTAAGTTCAAAGTTTCAAATGGCTGTTGGCATAAAAGCTTTAACACTCTGCTGTCCTCACTAGCCATTACTAGTGTACATGTGCTGAGACAACACAGAGGCCAAACACCTCAAAAAGTATCACTGACTAACACCACAACCCTCTTATTATAATACACATTAAACACCCCATTGCTTGGTACATATCTGTATAATCACTCACCTTCTAACAAGCTAAATATGCTCTCGACTGAACTTCTGCCAAATAAACAGGTGGACAAATATCAGGCAGAACCATTGGATACTATTCAAACAGCGACCAGGTGTGAGAAACACTCAGAATCCTAACACACCGCTGTCATTCACAACACTTAAACACTATTATGTCAAGCACAACAGCCCAATAACACCATATTTATTACCAATCGGTGAACACTCTACAACTGACTGCAATGCCAAAGTCTGGTTTCACTCTCTATATCAATGTTTCTTTCTCCCTGAGCCTGATGTCGAGTACTTCTTGCGAATAGCGTCTGTCCGCTGTAGCTGGGGAAAGACTAAAGGCTCTTTAAGAAGCTGAAGCAGCACTTGAAAGACAATACAGTGAGTGGAGTGTGGGTTTAGAGATAGAATTATATATATTTTTTAACATTTATCTGTCTTCTTTTTTGACATGAGATGTCAGATCTTTCACAAGGCTTTATTAGACCTTCGGGAAATTATGTTCCAGCTTTACATTCAACTTACTCACACGCCAAGGAACCAGGCGCAACTGCCCGGAGTTTTGACACCAAGGCAAGAGGGAGGTGAATAAGCAAAAGGGGAGGGGAGAAAGAGACAAAGAAAGACTTTTGACTTTAAAACCCCTTTATTTAGTCATAAGGTAGGGGAAACACGCATAATAATAATACTATATTTATATATTAAATAATAAAAAATAAAGATAATAAAAACTCATTAGTAGTAATAGTAAAAAAAAAAAACAGACAGGAAGGAAGAAAGGAAAGAAAAAGAGAAAAAAAAGAAAGAAAAAAGAAAGAAAGAGAAAAAAAAAGAAAAGAAAGAAAGAAAGAGAAAAGAAAAAAAGAAAAGAAAAGAAAAGAAAGAAAAACACGTGAGAGTGAGAGAGTGCACACTCTATGCCCTTAGCACAAACGAGGCTGCTGCACGATCTGATATCGATAGCCACCTTCTCCTGGAGTTTTGTAAACCACTTTAGAGGAGGAAACAGACTTTTTCCCGTGGAGGCTGGGAGAGGAAAGGGTTTTTATTTCTTGGCTGTATTGATTTTACTTTCATACGGCAATAAATTGGCTCTGAACCTCGCTGTTACTTCGGTGATGCAGAGGTAACAGGATTGGATCTTATTTGGGGGACTAGGAAAATTATCAAACATTGTTGGATGTGAATATCAGCCAGTAGCAGTAAAGGGGATCATGCCCCTAATACCTCAGTGCAAATGACAGAGTGAGACAGAGCAGGAATTTCAATCAGAGTGTATTCTGTTGCAGCCAAGACTATTATAATGCAGCACTGGTACATTCGTGTCCAGGAAAACCCTCAAGTTGTTAGAGCAGCACACAACCACATCAATACTGTTCAAACAAAAATATTTTTAAATGTTTGTACTTTTATGTATCAGACAAAATCATAATTCATCCGTCCATCCATTATCTAAACTGTTTACTCCATTTCGGTTCACAGGGGAAGCTGAAGCCAAACCCAGTAGACTACGAGCCAAGGCAGGGTACACCCTGGACAGACAGCCAACTCATCGCAGGGCAACAGAGGCAGACAACTCTGCACACACTCACTCACACACACACACACACACACACACTTACAATCATTATTCATTTTTGCCAATATCTCAGTTTTCCCTCGAGCTGATTTTGCTACTGTTCTGTTTTGTGTCTCATTCAAACAGCAAACTGGGCTTAAAGGTATGACTACCCCCTAAAGCTAATGAGTCCAATCATCTGTCTGTGGTCTGTCAATTAACAGTTCAGAAGAGTTTCCATTTCCTCCGTAATAAACAACTTCACACTTTGTTTTCTTCACACTGCACGCTTCAGGTCCTTACACAACATTTCTAGTGGGTATGGGTCAGGATTTTGCCTTTGCCAAAAAAATTAACATTAACCTGGATGCATAGGGTCGATGTTTTACTAGATGATCCACTTTCTCTTGAGATCCAGGTCACAGACAGACATCCTGACAGTTTGCTGCTGTACTTCTGAATTCATTATCTCAACGGTGATGCCAGGCTGTTCTAACAAAAAAGTTGCAAAAAAGGCCCAAACCATGATACTATCATAAGCATGATTCATTGATTTATTTTTATTTTATTTGTATCTTTCCTTTCTCCAAATACTGCTCTTACTAAAACCAATATATGTAGACAATCCCAATAGGCCCTAAAACAAATCAACCATATTCAGCTATCTTCAATGGTTTTTAAATGCTTCAAATTAACCCCCAAAAAACCTTGATGAATACATTATTGCGGCCTAAATCATCACTGAAACTCAGTTTGACTTGGTTTTTCAAATTGCCAAATTAGATTACGCTGACAAATCTCAGGTACAGCCCTTGTGATATTTTTGAACTGATCGTTTGAACAGAAAAAATAAAAACCTCAGCCACTACTTTTGTATGTTTATATTATTTAAATGGTCAAACGAGTGACATCACAGGTATGATAAACTCAAAATAAGCTGTTTCAGCAGTTGGCAGAAAGAAAATGGTGGAAGAAATAATGGCTGCTGGTGCTTGGCATCTTCCTCAATGTATTATTATTTTTGGAGTGTTTTTTAGTGTACAGATACAGGTGCATCCAGACCTTTACCAGCAGGTTCAGGGACAGATTTAACCTGCAAACAATCAGGCTACTCCCATGCTGGACATTGATCACACTGATCATGTTTTATTGACTCTTTTGTGTTAATATCATTTTGTCTATCCGTGGGCTGTTTTATTTTACCATTGTATTATTCTTATTTTTTTAAAATATACAATAAATTGTGACCTCTGCATTTAACCCATTCACATCTGGAACAGTGGGCAGCTATCTGCAGCGCCAGGGTAGCAGTGTAGCAGGACAGTACATTGCTCAAAGTGCAAAGTGCAAAGTGGACTTCACAAGGCCAAGGTACGAACCACTAGGTCACCGCTGCTCAACTCTGAATTTTAATACACATTTCATTGGAATGTGTAAAGGCAGCTGAAAGTTCTGCCATGTTTTATGGGCCCTTTAAATACTGAGCATGGAGGTTTCAAATTCTGTGGACATACCAACAGGATTAGAACTATCCTTGATTATCCTCCTCCCCTGCTTGATTTGTTTCATCATCTGTGAGAGATCTGTTTCATTTAAAAGCTGTCCAAAAGGAATAATGGCACACTAATCTAGCAGAAGGAATGAAACAGTGGAGAAATAAGGTCATCATCCATCCACTTGGCTCCATGTTCGTTAGGACCAACCTATTCAATATTTAAGCAGTCATGGCCAGAGGAGCACTATGAAGCCAGCTAAATCAGAACAGGTGTCTTTTAAAAATCACTTAGCATTCTACTCTGTGTTGTGAGGATGAACTTCTGATGAACACCACCCAAAAAAGATGGCGGGGGGGTGAGAATCAATGCCAGTCATGGTGGCTGGGGCAAGTAATAGAAACATCACTCACTCGTCCAATCATACACTTCACCTGAAAATGAAAGGGAAATATGAGAATAAATTATGTACCCTACGCACCTTCACTAGGGCCTAGTGCCAACTGCTCACGCCTCTACCTCACACATGGTGAGGGTAGCATGAGAGGGAGACCGCGAAAATGAATATGTGTGTGTATGTAATATGTTACAGCACAAATCAAACTAAGTGTCCGCACATGCAATTTCACATACAAAACCACAATACATTATTTATCAACTATTAGACAAACACATACACACACACACACACAGCTGTATCCATAAAAGCTGCACTTTAACTAAACAAAACTAACTACAAGCTGATAAAAGGCATAGCTTACAAGAGAAAGTAATCTAGCCAATAATCAAAAGATTAGCAATGCCCTGATCTTTTTTTATTGCCCCCAATTAGCTCTGAGTACCTTCATGTTGAGTATCACTGCAGGAGTCTAGTTTCTATGCTTTTTGTGGCAGATGGAATAACACAGATCTGAAGTCCAACAGCTGAGAACATTATATTGGTGTAGCTCATAACATGGCATGTGTATTATGGGAAGTTCTGTCTGCCAATAAAAAGAGATGAACACCTTGTTGCTAAAGGAAGGAAAAATTGTGTTATTTTAGTCTAATGCGACAAATTAATAGAGCTTTTATAGATTCTGTAACTGATTCCCCCCACCCATCATCTGAGCTATTTTGACACGGGCCTTATTGTGATGTTTGTCACAGCAGGTCTGATGAACTAGTGAATCTGCAACAGGGTCATAAAAACCCAAGGTTCACTGATGCATGTGGAGAGTGGAGGCTTTCCTGTCTGATCTGTTAATGCTGACTGATAGAAGGGCATCAGAACATATTAGTTTAAAACAATGAAATATTCTCAAATCTGATCCACTGGATGACATCTGGACATCATTTAAAGAGCTGTTTCTGTGTCTTTTGATTACACCTGTATGCATAAAAGCAAACTAACCGATCACATGGAGATCTCATCAAGTGGAGGAGAGAAAAATATAAGAATACTGTTAAAGGAAGGTTAACTATCTTTAAACTTATTACTAAAACATTTAGTAAACTGCAACACAACTACAGGACTAAAAGATACTCATGAGTGACAGCACATCTGTATTCTCCTGGGTAAAACATGCCCCCAGTGATCTAGACCTTATGATGTATCATAGCTGAATTAAACGTTATATGGTACAATCTACATCTTTGCCAATACACAGTTAAATGTATGAGTTGACACTGATCAGATTAAATGCTGCGCGTGCTGTCACCACTGTCAGAAAGTTCAAATTGAAACGTAGGAGCGACTGGAATTTATAATGTGTGCGTCACAAGGTGAAACTAAGTCAGGAAAAAATATCTGCCATAAAAAAAATGTAAATAGAGACTTGAATTTGAAGAAAAAGCAGAACTACTTTAATTTTAGTACTTGGAAAAGGCTTGAGTTAAGTGGGGCTGTAAGAGAATGTGAAAAAAAGAAAAACAGCCTCTTTTTCTCCTCTCAATGCAACAACACAAGTTTTCTCAACATTGAAGGTTTGATCATAACGGAAGAGATGTATGAGATGCATTTGACATTTCCAGACAGGCAGCGTTTAACATGAAAAGTCGTGATCTTGTTTTTTTCTCTCGGGTAACAAACATGCAGCAGCAAGGCTTGTCAGAATGAATGCGTTTGTGGGCGAAATGATGGCGATCGCACCAGAACGCTAATGAGAAAACTGGTCCGTGGGTCGTTACCCAACACAGAGCGTGTTCGCGGCACGATGCTAACGGAACTGCTGCCAGGTGTTAAGATCAGCTTAAGCAGAGGAAAAGGAAGAGAGACAAGTTCGTTATCCTTTTTTAGTTTAAGTGCTAGACATTTTTTCATTGCCAGAAGTCATAAGTTTAGAGATCCTTGGTGCATTATGTCCACAAAGTGAAAATTTCTCTTTCAAATAAAATAATGGTGGGAAAATCTAGGAATGGAAATAAAAGAACAATAATGTTAAGAAAGAGTATACTGGTTGGCCTAAACACTTAAGTACCTGGTATTCAAGCCACAAAATGTATAATCTCAAGTTCAAAAATCATTATTAACACATGCCTTTAAAAACAACAGCAATTGTTTCTACAGTCAAACTCCCTTTAGCTCGCTCCTATTAGTCTTGGCCCTAAATTTGTCAAGAGGCAGCATGGTGAATTACTGAAGCTATAGAGATGCACCGAAAGTTCAGCCAACGAAAACGGCATTTTCGGTTTCTGCCGAAACACAATGAAATGCAACTGAAACAGATTTTTGTGATGACACAAGCAAAAACAGTGACCAGCTCATGCTGGCATGCACATGGAACACCCAGCACACACCAACATGCCTGCCACGTAAGCGTATCTCAAAGTATCACACACAGACAGCCGTTTGCTCAACATGTAATGCTGAAATTTCAAGAGGGGGTTCATCTACAAAGAATTTCTCAACAGTGGGATTAATCCGTCTGTGGTGGACCTTTTTTAAAAGGCAAGAAGGTTTCCCAGTGATTGTGCCAAGGCTAAGGCATTACACAAAAGATAAAGAAATTCATTGTCTTAGATGATCGCCCGCTCTCTGACGTAGAGGACATTCAGATTATTGAGCACATGTAGCCCCGTTATGCTATTTCTAGTAGACGCCATTGTGTGGTGTGTTTACCTAAACTGTATTATAATGTTCCATGAGCTTATAGCTACAGATATTTCAATATCAGCTCATCAGATGCATACGTGGCAGCTGTTATTCCCTTCATTGCACTAAAGCCACTTCTAAGCAAAGATGTTGAAACAGACCACAGAGTAAAAAAAATTGTTACTGTAAAATACTCAGATCCCCTTCACGTCACAACAACATTTACTTGATTCACAATATAAATATAACTACTTAAAGCAGCGCGCACATATGGCAAAATGATAGACAGACAGACAGACAGACAACTAATGAATGCTGAACAAGAGGATAAAATTGCAGCTTCAATAGCAGCATTTGGAGTGAGCAGTTGGGCTTTGGTTGACTATTAATACACTGCTGCCGCCTATTGGATATATTTTGAACTGCAGTAGTAAACATAACAAAAATTATGCTTATTTATGTAAGCAAGTATTTATGAGTTATTAAAAAATTATATACTAGAAATATTTTCAATCAAAACCATCAGGAAAAATTGCAAGCACCTATGGGATTCCAAAACGTGCATTCCTGAGAAGATATCTGTGGATTTACAGTCTACTTTGTGTCTAGTGTGTGTGTGTGTGTGTGTGTGTGTGTGTGTGAGAGAGAGTGTGTGAGTGAGTGAGTGAGTGAGTGAGTGAGTGAGTGAGTGAGTGAGTGAGTGAGTGAGTGAGTGAGTGAGTGGAGTGAGTGGAGTGAGTGGAGTGAGAGTGAGTGGAGTGAATGAGTGAGTGAGAGATTTAAATGTTTAAATGTCCTAAGGTAAGAATGACATACAGGTGAATTCTGGAAACCTTAATTGGCTTATATACAATTTGGTGAATGTGGTGTTAACATTATGTCCTAGCTGGCTAATGTTCGCCAGCATACTTCTTCATACTTTTTCCAAATTATATTCATGTAATGTTGTTAAAGCTCTGGGATCATTTATTAAATGTTACCAATTCACTGACAGTCACAGCATATGTTCCCAGGTAATGTGCTGACATAGTGATAACTATCCCATGACGCTTCAGTTTTCTTTATACTAAGAGTAACAGTAATAATCACAACATGATAAAAAATGTGCGCACTCATCTCAGGTGTGTCGCACAGAGAAGCTGGGAGATTTAATTTACTGGTTCGTTGGTTTTGAAGGTATGGATCTCTTTCATTCCAGACAATCCCCATTCCCTCCCCAACTTTCAAGAAATCGTTGGACCTTCATGAATTACCCACAAATGACCTATTGTGCCAAAAAGTGAAGAGTTTACATCCCTGTTTTGACCGGTAACACCTAAAATTTGAAGAATACAATTCAAGTCAACCCGATATTGTATATTTCAGTTCAGAAATACCCACACGTCCAAATCCAAGTTCTTCTCTTTCTTCCTTGTTTCTCTGCACGTTAACACTAGTTACACAGTTTGGTCATGTTTCCTATTAGAATAATCAGTCTCCTGCAGTGATCCACTCTCTTTCTTCCCCCACAGTGTAGTTAATGCAACCCTTCATCAAAGCTTCATGGATAAGAAACGCTGTTCAATCTGCCATTAATGACCAGCTGCTGCATGTGTCTCTCTGACAACCACTTAAAGAACCCCAAAAATCTCAAAGATGAGCCAGAACATGGCAATATTTAGGAAGATGGGGTGAGTCGTTGTTTAAAGGTGAATGAAAATGTGAAGCCTCACACACCAATGAGCTTTTATCAGTAGCCAAGATATAAACAAAAGCTATTAATTAAACAGAATTAAGCAGAATTAGTTATACAGTGGCTTAGTAGCAGCTGAATCAGACCGCACATGTTAAAAGTGAGATTGTATTGGTTAGAGGAGTTTTTTAACCTTGTAAACAAATGAGAAGGTGTGGGAAGCATGAGTAATGGCCACACTCCACCGCCGCTGCCACGCAAGGTCGATCGTGGATCATTCCGTCTGCGACACTCACGGCCGAAACGTGCCCATACGCACAGCGCAGAGCTAATAGAAATCATGACATTTCATGAATTACGCCAATAAAGGATGCAGAGAGGATGAAAACAGTTTACTATCACCTTTATCTCCGTCTCACTCTCCATCTATGGATGGCAGAAGGCTTATTGGCCAACTCTTGCCTTTGGAATTGAACACGCTGCCTAGCTTAGTCTGCCAAATTAACTTCAACTGAATGTAATAACTTTATCTACACAAACCCATGCAGCTCATTCACCCTCTTCAGCTACTGAATTCATGCAATCAGAGTAATAGAAATCCATCCAAAGGAAAACAAAAAGGGAAATCTTTCACCTTTTTAAACTAAATTTTCAAGTTTCTTGAAAAGTACTTTCAAGTTTATACCCTAGTTTAACTTTTTGGTAATGTTATCTTTAAATTGCAGGACAGCAGTCACAAACTCAAGCAACAGCTTATTAATAATTTTTAGAATCTCTAATTTAGATTACACTTAAAAAGGCCACTGACAAAATCCCAGGGTCATAAGAAATGTACACTAGCTAATGAGCATATGTTTTGTCTTTCCTTGCTCTCTTCCACCCCCTGTGCATTGCCTGCAGTTTCCTACCCGTCGGTACAAACTGCGTTTAAACAAGACGGCATGTTCAATTAAATGGGTTTCAATATTCAAATAACTGAACACCTTTAAATATTCAACATTTATTTATGGCTCCTTGCAGAGAGGCCTGGCTCATGTTTGTGGTTCAAATATGGATGAACAGCAGGAGAGCTTGTCACGATCAGCATCAAACAATTAAGAGGCAGGAGGGAGAACTTCCAGCATGGTGCCCATCAGAAATAAATATTAATGCCTCCCAGCATGCAATCCTGCTGTACGCTCACACCACAGGGCTTGGGGCAGGAGTTAGATATTAGCCAAATGTCAAAGGTGAACCAAGGTGGGCAGCTGGGTCTGATGTGGTGGAGACAGTGGGGGGGTCTGTGTTGGCTTGTGTATGTGTTTGATGGTTGGAGAGATCAAAGGGTAAAGCTAATTGTCTAGAAAATAGAGTGAGTGGGTACCTGACTGGATTGCTGGTGAGGGACACTCTGAGAGAATCCAGACAGGCAAAAAGCTTTTCGTCAGTAGCTCCACTTTTCAGCTCACTGAGAAACTCCTGAGGAGATATCTGACGACTGCTGCTCTTCAGACTACCCTGAGAGAGAGAGAGAGAGAGAGAGAGAGAGAGAGAGAGAGAGAGAGAGAGAGAGAGAGAGAGAGAGAGAGAGAGAGTTAGTTAATCATGTGTTAATCATGCAAGGACTGAAATCAAGGAAATGACTTTTGTCTTGTTTTCATCTTTAAACATTTTTTACTCAGTATGGTTACATACTTATGAATAAAGCAGCTATTATTCTGTTTACTATACTGTAACTAGGACAACGGAGATTGTTTGGCAGCTTATACACACTCTGCATGGATATTCATTTGAAGAAATCATCTCAGAGATTCCCATTTCTTGGTTGTCTTGTAATGTTTTGCTCCTTGCTTTTTTAATTGTTTGCTTTAAAACTGTTTCAAACCATTTTTCCTAATGTCCATGCCAGATTGATGTATGCCAACTGCTAATGGAAGTCTCAGTAGCTGTTAGACAAATTAGTATTTTACTCAGGAACACCTTCTGCTGTTAATCAAGAGGCAATATTTTAAATATTGGCATAACTAATCTTACAAAGAAGTGTCCAAAAAGAACAATGAAAAGTAAGCAATCTAATATCATGAATTTTTAACAAATATACCCATCACCCATGACTTTAAACCACTGATGGGAAAAGGAAACAATGGCACCTGTCAGGAGGGTGGCATATATTAGGCATCAAATAAAATCAGTTCTAGAAATTGACAAAAGACAAAAAATTGGCCAAGCATAAGGATCTTAGCTACTTTAATGGGGGCTAAATTTAGCATCTACAAAACAACCTAACAAAAGTGATCCAAGGAGCAACAACCACTGAAATGGTGACATCCTAAGCTCCCTGGAGTGACATAATTCATAAATTTGTGAAATTTACATTAATTGCTTTAATTTTACTTAACTACTATTATTTTGTTTGAAGAGAATATGAATGATAACACAAAAATGTTTATTTCACTTAGAGTTATTGATTGGCTGAAGCAATTTATCATCAATTAATTGTGTTTGTAAATCATAATCACAACACAAACTACATAAATGACCCTGCTCAAAAGTTTACATACCCCAGTTATTAAAACCTTGTATTTCCCCCTTTAACATCAATGACCAGAGTGGCTCAATGATATTGAGGTCAGGAGACTGAGTTGGCCGCTGCAGAACCTTCACTTTATTTTGCTGTAGCCAATGACAGGTCGGTTGTGTTTTGGATCATTGTCATGTTGGAATGTCCAAGTACGTCCTATGTGCAGCTTCCGAGCTGATGAGTGCAAATTTTCCTCCAGTATTTTTGATAAATGCATTCACCTTGTCATCAATTCTGTGCCTTTGTAGCTCACACATCCCCAAAACATCAGCGATCCACCACCATGTTTCACAGTAGGAATGGGGTAACTTTCATCATAGGCCTTGTTGACTTCTATCCAGATGTAACGTTTATGGTTGTGGCCAAAAAGTTCAATTTTAGTCTCATCACTCCAGAAGACTGTGTGCCAGAACCAGTAGTTCAAAAAAGACATGGCTGGCTTCAAATGACCCAGAGGAAACACATGCTCACCTTGTGTATTTGGTATGGTGTGATTCCTAGTTTTAAGTCATAATACCCTAAATAAATAAATAAATAAATAAATAAATAAATAGATAGATAGATAAGATTTTTGTAAAAGACTCGTTTAATCAGTATGGGCAGTGTTACACCTGTAACTCCACTCGTCCAGACCACATTCTCTCTTTTTGCACCACTTTTCATTTAGAGATATTTTTACAAAGTACTGTAGGGAAAAACATTATTCACACTTAATAGAGTGTGCTGATCTTGAAGGCAGCAGATTTTCTAAGAGGGTTGAGCAAAGAAAGACAATAAATGAATACATATGTGATATTTCTCAATCTAAGAATTGTGAATCATTCCCCACTGTGCTACGTAATTTAAATCTGCAGTCCATGATTTTCCCCCACAGAATATAATCAGAAAAGTCTTGATGTTTAAGTGCACTCATCTCACCTCAGAGTGGAAAGTGACTTTGATTTGCAGGTTCAACAAGTGTAATTAACATGCACTTCCAAATACAATATTGTGTGGATGCCTGCGCTGAATATAAGTTTCAGAATCTTTTCCATACAGCCCTTCATGATCATTTTTCTCACTCATAGTTCCTTGCATTCTCTCAAATATATGCTTGTACAAACTTTCGTTTTTGTTCTTAAAAACAGCAAGGACATGAGCATGGTCAGCAGGAGGCGGATACGGTCGGCTGCTCCAAACAGGCTGCCCTGCCGCAGGCCCATCTTTTCACACGGTGCAGTGGGCATACTGGCTATTCCCTTAGCCGCCCCCACCACATGAGAACGAGGTCTTAATCACCAGGTACATGAGGTGCAGCTGCTTCCCACAAAAGGTTCACTCTCCTCCCTATTCTTTCCGTCTCTCCCACTCTTGCCTTTCTCTGTCTTGCCTGACATCTTCGGCTCGGTCATCACTCTCTCTCTCTCTCTCTCTCTCCCTTTTTAGCAAACAGAACTCTAAAGCCAACAAGCCAGGCTGGAGGGTGTGGTTTGCTCTCTCTGGCTGACAGGCAGGTGCCTTTCTCTAGGGATGTGACACTGTCTGCAGGGGGAGGAAGTGGTGTGCTGCTCATGGAAAAATCAACACTGATACGGGACAGCTAAAGCGCCTGCTAGATCAGCATGGTTGCTCCTTCCAGTCTGCTCTGGTTCACAGGGCTGCAACTTCTTCAGCTGGTCATGCAGGAGCCAGTCAGTATTATGGGTATTTGTTTCCAGAGTTCCACAAATTTCACACATGCATGCTTATCTGGAGACTTGCCCTCACCCTTTATCCACACTGTGCTGCTTTTGGTTTCAGGAAGTATGCTCCTGAATGGAGACGCACTCTGTGCGTGTAATGGTTAGGGAGTAGCCCCTCTAATCAGGAGGTCACTGGTTCAAATCTTGGACCGGTAAGAGTACCACTGAGGTACTCTTGAGCAAGGTACCATCCCCAAGTACTCCTCCCCGGGTGCTGCGCATGTTAGATGTTCACTGCTCCTGGATAAGTTAAATGCAGAAGTTGCATTTTGTTTTGGTGCACTGTGCTATGGTGTGTTCACAATGAAAAATAATCCTTTCACTTCATTTTAATGTGTTATGTCTACTTTCCCCCGGGGTCGGGGTATTTTAACATCTCCCTGCACAGATTCTCTATAGCATAGGTGTCAAATTTGGCCCGCAGTGTAAATTTATTTGGCTCGCGAGACAATATCACATGACTATCAGAGTTGGCCTGCTGGTATTTTACAGCACATGTATCACTAATACTACTGCGGAGTGCAGTACAACACGATAACTACAAACCCCAGAATGCTCTGTGCATCAAACCTCTCCTTGGTTGACCATTGTCATAGCGACCTTATGGTAATACTGGCACCATGCTACTCCCCAAAAATGGCGAAAAGAAAAGCAGAAAACAGGAGCTTTCTGAACAGGTGGGAGGCAGAATATCTGAAACATTGATAAAGTAGCATCCAAGAAGAGATGCCACAGAGTAGATCAGTGTGTAGCAAACTGAGCTATAATTAATGTTTTCACTCTGCACGTTTACTTGCTACTCCAAGGCATTGGCTTGAATAGTGGAACGCTCATTGAATGATATTATTATTAGTTTATTGATTTATACTTGCTATTTTATTTAAAATGTATTGTTAGCCTGTGGAATGTTACTGTTGAAATATAAATCAGAAAGCTACAAATAAAAGAGGCATACAATTTTAATTTATATTTTATTTAAGAAATGAATGCCACTGATATGTATTTTTTATTTGAAATTCAATTTTGCATGTGTGCAATATTAAGTTATATATTGCATAGTATTAAGCTTTGCTTGCTCCATATTCAATATTTAAGCAAAACTTGTTTTGGATTATACAAAAAGGTGTAATTTGAGTTTGACACCCCTGCTCTATAGGATTGAGGTCTGGAGACTGACTAGGCCAATTCAAAACCTTGAAATGCTTTTTATATAGTCACTTCTTCGTTGCCTGGGCATTGTGTTTTCGACCATTGTCATGCTGGAAGATCCAGCAACATTTCATCTTGAAGGAGGTTTTTGCCCAAAATCTCACAATACATGGCTCAAGTCGTCGTGTCCCATTTACAGAAAAGCAGCCCTAAAGCATGTTTCCACCCCCATGCTTCACAGTGGGTATGGTGTCCTCGGGATGCAACTTGGCATTCTTCCCCCTTCAAATACAACGAGTGGCGTTTTTACCAAAGAGTTCAATTTTGGTCTCATCTGACCACATGACATTCTCCCAAACTTTAGACGGGCCTGGACATGTGCTGGCATACGCAGGTTGTAATACATGACAATGAAGTATGTTACTAATAGTAACCTTTGTTACTGTGGTCCCAGCTGTCCTCAGTTATTGACCAGTTCCACCCGTGTAATTCTGGGGTATTTCCTCATGGTTCGAGGTGAGATCTTGCATGGTCGAGGGAGATTGTCAGTGATTTAATTTTCTAATAATTGCTCCAACAGTTGATCTCTTCTCATCAAGCTGCTTGCTTTTTGTATATTGGCTCATCCCAGTCTTTTCCAGGTGTACAATCTTATCCCTGGTGTTATTAGTCAGCTCTCTGGTCTTGGCCATGGTGGAGGTTGCAGACTGACTTTTGGAATGTGTGGACATGTGTCTTTTATACAGATAACGAGTTCAAACAGGTGCCATTAATACAGGTAACACTTGGAGGACAGAAGAGCTTTTTAAACAGGTCTGTGAGTGACAGAATTCTTTCTTGCTTGTAGGTGAAAAATACTTATTTTTGGCACCATTATACAAATAAATTCTTTAAAAATAATTTAAAAAACAATTTAACATTCTGTCTCTCACAGTTGAAGTGTACCAATGATGAACATTACATACCCCTCATCTTTTTAAGTGGGACAAATTGCAGAATCAGTGGCTGCCAAATACGTTTTTGCCCCACTGTATTACAGTGAAGGAAATAATTTTTTGACCCCTCACGGATTTTGTACGTTTGCCAACTGACGAAGAAATAAACAGTATCATTTTAATTGTGAGAGATAAAATATAAAAAAGAAAATCCATACAATCACATTATATAAAATATATAAATTGATTTGTTCAAAACAAGAGTTAGTACTAGTTAGGAGACAAATCCTTGTTGGCAAGCACAGAGGTCAGATATTTCTTGTAATTGATGACCAGGTTTGTGCACATAGCAGGAGGTCCACTCCCCTTTGCAGATCAGCTCTAAATCCTTACAGTTCTGAGGCTTCTGCTCTGCAACTTGAAGCTTCAGCTCACTCCACAGGTTTTCTATGGGATTTAGGTCAGAAGACTCTATGCTTTGGGTCATTGTCGTACTGAAGGATCCATCCACGACCCATTTTCAGTGTCCTGGCAGAAGGAAGAGGTCATTACTCAATTTTACATTACAAGGCCCCATCCATCCTCCCATTGATGTGGTGAAATTGTTATGTGCCCTTAGCAGAGAAACACCCCCAAAGCACAATGTTCCTACCTCCATGCTTGACAGTGGGGATGGCACAGTTTAAGTTGAGTCCAAAGAGCTCGATTTTGGTCTCATCTGACTACAGAACCTTCTCCAAAGCACTCTCTGAATCATTCAGGTGTTCACTGGCAAACTTCAGATGGGCACTTCACATGTGCCTCCTTGAGAAAGGGGACTTTGCAGGCCCTGCAGGATGTTTACTAACCAGACAGGTTTAGGGGGTGGTTTCTGCTTTATAAGCAGCTGGAAAGTAAATTGGATGAAACATTTGTCCTGTGCACGGAATCCCCTGCCCTGTCCAGTTTAGGCAAGCAGATCTGTAATAATACCCCTGTAGCAATAGTATGCCATAATTGTGTCTTGCATGTGATTGCCACAATCTTTTGCTTGTTTGTTTGTTTTATTCAATGAAAAAAATGTTATACACCAGCAGAGAAAACAGCTGGGACCACAACCATAGCCAGTGGAAGAAAGCAATATTTTTGGCAGCATAGGAACTCAGTTCAGTTCATAACCAAGTCATGAATCATCAATCCACATCAGTTCCTGCAGCTTTCCACCTACTCTGTGGCAGTTAGCTCTCCTTCACAGCGCGCCTGAGCATACGGACACCAGCGTAAGTCTGCTCCCCTACTGCTTCTGTCCAACAGAGCAGACATCCTCTTCATTCTAGCTCAATGCAGAATGTCAAAACTGGAAGCTGATCTTCAAATTCATTCAACTGGCTCTTTGGAGAAGCATGTCATTCAACAGCACCAAAGGAACTTCAGGGGAGACTTGTGTTAAGCACATGTGCTCAGAGGAGAAACTCTGATAAGCTTCCCGTGGTTCGTGTCAGAAATCAAAGGAAGTGAGGTAAACAACCCGGGGCATGCCCTGGGTTACGGATCGAGTAGTCTACTTGGCGCTAAGCCCTCACAACCAGACAACAGGCCAATTAGATCAACCCTGAAGAAGTTATTATATTAATAAATCATGAAGTGGGGTTTCCACAGGTAACAGTGGCATTATCTAGATTTCCGACAAGATGTCATGCTTTGCTCCATGCATCTCAGACTTATACGCTACTGTAAGTTGTATCTGAGTTGAGATGGAATAATGCAATATGTTTACCAAGAACATACATGTAAAAGAATGTCTTCAGAGATTCCTAATCAGTTACGCTGCTGTTTGGCTAAAGAAAAAGGGTAATATTTAAAGAGAAAAATAATTTAATGGGTTTTCCTTTTTCAGTCCTTTCAGTCAAACCGTTCTCATTTTTGCTTACAGAACACCGTGCCCAGGAAAACGGAACACATCGGTGCGGCTGTGCATCACTCCTCAAAAGAGATAGAGTGACCCCTGCTGTCCAGTCGTGATTACAAAGCTAATGTCCTGTTGCCCTGGGACTCCAGGCCAGAGCACACATCACAGCTGGGATTTAGTAATAACAGGTCATAACACTGAACTGCATGCAGTTTATATAACTGCTCCAATGGCATTTTCTTATGCTACAACAGTAAAATCTAAGAAAGTGCTTTGTTTAGTTGTTCCAACAGTCTGTGTCTTTTTCCTTCCTGTTTTCCTGTCCTCTGTAATGCTGTCTGTAATTACATGCAAGCAGAAAATAGCAGCTAGTAAGCAAATGTCAGACATGCTTAGGGAATTGATCAGCCATTTAAAAGGACAGGTCACCCCTGCCTCCAAAATGTCAGAGCCTCTCCCATCCAATCAGAGAGGAGAGCAAAAGAGGGCAAAAACATCAAATGTCCAATCAACCTGTTTGGCTTTCTGTGGTTATGATAATTAACAGCCCTTTATGCCATAATGTCACAATGTGTTGGTCTTTTACAGCCAAACACATCCCTGAAATGATGCTGTCATATGATGTTAACATCATCCTGAATGTAAATGTCATGACAAGGCAAGTACAAGGATCATAGCATGGTAGAGTAGTCCTCCAGTGGAAGGACAGCTTAAACAAATAACAGACAAAAATAATGTCTAGTTCAAAGGTGACATTAGCTGAGGCCGCATGTTCTCTATGCTTTGCAGTCTGTCTCTTCAGTGATCAAGTCTCCTCTCAGATGGGTTCGCTTAGCTTGCTGAGAGTCCTGCCTGAGTGAAACTAATATCAGGGCCATTCAACCAAAGAGTATGATTAAATTCTTTTAATGTGAACACTTCATGCCCACATCCGATAGAGATTTGTGTCAAAAACGTGCTTATTTCTGTGCAAAATTTCAGTGTTCATCTATCTGAGGCCTGGTGTGGTCAGTCAATCACTTAGCCTGTAACACATCTCACTTAAACTGATCACATCTTTCACTAAATGACCAAAACAGCTCATTAGGCTTCCCCACTTGAGCCAAACATCTCCCCTGGCCCTTCCAAGCAGAAGCAGCTACATCAAAACTAAAAACACACTTTTTTGAGCAAGCCATGCACTCGGGTGGTCAGTCTGTGAAAAACATGGCGGTCTGCCCAGGTCTTTTCTTGCAAACTCGCTTCTGAGGGAGTAATCCCTCAGGTTCATGCTTTGACTCATTATGAGCCAAATCATCATTACCCACCCAACGCTGCAACTGAGGATGCACAGCCCAGCCAAACAGGATTTAATGATCATGGCCTCAGCTTGCACCACTAGGGAGGCTAACACTTGCCTCAATAAACCAGAAAACCTGGACTCCTTTTCTAATTTGTCATTATCCAAGAATTTGTTTTGTAACATGTAAGCCTAAGTTCTAATTCTGAAACGAAGTATGGAACATCCAAAATGGAATAAAAGGAATTTTGCATCTAATTATTCTCACAGCCTGATTTTCTGGACAGACAGCAACCTGATCTCCAAAGAGTGGTTCTTCCCTCTTGTATATTGCAATGCCTTGTTTACAAAAAGACAATGCTCTGCATCCAAATCTCAACACTACAATAAATCAATCTTTCATCAATCTTAAACAACTATCCATTTTTTCCCAGAAGAGCTTAAATGAGGCTTTCAGGTGGATTTGAACAGACAGAGTTAGACAGAGGCATTAGGTATTACATGCTGGTGATCTGCTTTTGAAACAGCCACAGGTAAGCAATTCAGCACTGAACCACAATGACCATTCATCTCCACGGGACTAATGGACATCCAAAGTGGGACACTTTTGTTTCAAAGAAACAAGTTCTAAAAGCGTGTGTGTGAGGGTGTGGCTGTGCGCGTTTGTGCATGTGATGCATGTGTGTTTGTGAATGTGGTGTGTGTGTGTGTGTTTGTGTGTGTGGTCTTGTGACCTACAGAAGTGGGGTTTTTTGTTGTTGTTGTTTTTTGTTTTTTTACTACAAAGTACACAGCCTGTGCTCCTTTCCCTGCCATACTGATGATTCATAATTTTTGTGTATAACAAAATATTTAAGTCTCTGTACAAACAAAAAACAGCTCATCATATCACTGTGAAAGCATGTATCTGTGCAGGCGTTATTGTGAAACATTCCACGTAGGCCCTTCTCTATTTTAAGCCTTTAGTGGCCACATTAAGTGAAAGAGCTGAAGAAAAGGGAGCTAAAACAGCCCTCTTCATCAACACAAAGGCTAACCTTAATGCATAATGCAAATGAGGACAGGAGCGTTGGCGCGACTCTCCTTTCAACGTTCAGATATAATTAAGAGCTCGGGGGCCGACTATTTAGGCCCACGGAGGATTTCTCTAGCGTTCTCTGCCGCTTGTTCTCAATCTCGCTCGCCCTTTCTCACTCAGGCTCCTAACGTCCCAATCGCATGTATTAAATCACCATCTTGAGAAGGCGCTTATCGCCGCCCCTACAGAGACGATGTAGCTTTTATCATGTCAAATTTGAGAATTATTCTCTGATCTATATTCAATTAGACGCTTGCAACTTTTGAGTGAGTGCGGAGAAAACACTCCCATTAGCCTCAGCATTTCCATTTCCAGAACAGACTCGGATGCCACTGACCTTCAACTGTGCTGACAGAGATGTGAGCAGGACTAGAGGGGAGAGCAAGAGGGGGAGAGAAAGGGAGAGAGAGATACAAGAAATACAAGGAAGTAAGGATTATGATAGCCACAGTTAAGTGAAAAGTATTTTATTTTGCATTGCATTTTAAACCTCTAGCTATTTATGCTTTATTCCCCAAGGTAATCAAAGACAATGATGAAAAGCACTCTACCAGTCTAATTAGGCAATAAATGGAAAGCTTTGAAACAACAGTGATGTGTTATGTACCAGATTTATTAAGTGGTTATTCGTTTAAAATGTTGTGTTAAAACTTGTTATTGGGGGCAGCTGTGGGCAAATATGGACTTCTGTACAGATCTGTCTCTCTGATGTCACCGTCCAGGAGGCCAGTATCCAGCATAGTTTGGCAGTTTCCCTCCTCAAGCACACACATAATTAACAGGTGAGTTGAACCAGGTGTGTCTGAGCAGGGAAATCATCAAACTGTGCAGGACACCGGCCTTCCGAACTAGAGATCAACACCCCTGAGTGGATGTGAATTTATCTTGACTGGGTTTTGGTATCAAATGCATCTACCAGTGCATATGACAGCAATGGCAGTAATTCAGTAGACTATGATGGACAGTAGTTGCAGGAGAACTAAAAACAGAATTTGTCACCCAAAAATCCACAAACTCTTTGAACAGGAATAAGAGAATTAAAATTAGGGCTGCAACAACGAATTGATTAAATCCATTACTAAAAGCGTTGGCAACAAATTTCATAATCAATTTGTTATGTCACGCGATGGGGAAACGTGATTATTACAAAAATTAAAAACTTTAGTTGAGCGTGGAGTGGAGTGATCACACTCTCTCGCGCACTGATGCTAGCACCTCAGGGCAAAGCAAACATTTAAAAACAAAACGAGAGAGAAATCCATGCGATCCAAGGTGTGGGAGCAATTCACACTAAATAAACAGAAAAGGTGTGTTAACTGCAAAATATGATGAGGATAAGGGCAGGGGTGTCACTAGGATTGAAAGACTGGGGGCGGGGCTTAGACCCCAGGGTTATAGAAGAACTTATAGTGAGGGTGTATAGTGAGGGTGTATAGTGAGCGCTGAAATGATTCATTATTTGTGTTTCAAATTTGTTTGGATTCCTTTCACTTAAGGAAACATAAGTTAAGTTAAGCAATGAACAGTTATTCACTTCTTTCTGTTTAACTACAGATAAGCGGAGCAACTCGCTAATAAGCAGCGGCATGTACCTTCCCCCTGGGTCCTAGTGCACGCCTACCACCTATAGCAGTTAAAACAGCCAGTTCATAATTTGAATTAAATAATAACTAGACAATTTAAAATTTCCTGCTTTTATTTGCTAAGTTCTAAATGTGCTCAGTGATGTCATATATGAAATCTACTGATATATAATTTTAAATTATAATTATAGTTTATAATTTTTTTAGTATGATTGTTCTTATTTTTTTTAGGAGGGCTTGAGATCATTTTGGGGAGCTGACACCAATGGGTAAGGGTAAGGGAAAAGCAATTAAATTAAAAAAAAGTCTTACCCCATTGGCAGATAATTTATCTTGTTTTAAACCATGAAAATAAAACAATTTTTTACTAGTTTTTTCCCCCCAGAAAACAAGACATAATTTCTTATGCTATTTCACATATCTAGAAAATGTATCTTGATTTAAGATATTTTTTTTAAATATTTGGACTGAAAACAGGACAAAACTACTACGTCAGAAAAGCATTTTTTGCCGTGTATATTCTGTGCTTTGTCCCATATAGGTTATTATTGACAAATATAATTTGTGCGTGTTGTGCTTTTTTATTTCATTTTAAAGTTCATCTTAAGTGGTGTTTAAATGTGGAGTATAATTGAACTATTATATTTATCCAATTCATCGATTAATCGGAAAAATAATCGACATATTAATCGATTATTAAAATAATTGTTAGTTGCAGCCCTAATTAAAATAAAGCAAAAGCTGTTTGTTCAACAATGAAAACTGAAAACTCTGTTTATTCCATGGGAAATAAAACATCACGGTTATTTTCAGATTCGTGTTAAGCCTGCACTCACAGGATGTTAGTTATTCAATATACAATAACAATGGTATTGGAAGTTTAATGTATTTGTTTTTTATGGAAAAATGGGTCAAATTTGAGCAAATATACCTTTAACTACAAAGGCAGAAAAACTGAGGGTAGTATTTATTATAGGAGTTCTGATGATGTTTTCTAACTGACCAGAGAGCAGCACGGAAAGACACTCACCCACATATAAAAATACTGACACTGGTTAGTTCTGGGTTGCAGCTATAGAGCACCATCTAGAGGTCTGCACTAAAAGAGTCATTTACAACAGACTTGAAGACACAGCTAAGACGCACTGATGAAAACATTAAAAATCTCAGAACATCTTTACAAAAAATAAGAAAAATCACTACTGAATGTAGGAATAACACTTGTACAATTCTGTCCAGTTGACAAGAGTACACCCACGCTGAGTTTGAGAAAATCATACAAGTAAACCTACAATTAATTTTGACGTGATTTCTCCTGACACGCTACTTAAGAAAAGATGTTCAATCATTATTCCAGTAGCTCCAATGATGTGCTTCAGAATATGAAGAGAAAGGCTGAGAGTGTCCCTGCCAGTTCCAACATGGGTGCTCTAGAGAGAGAGATGGCAGGGAGAGGCCTTGTTGATGAGTGAGTTGCCCTCTCCATTCTCCTACAGCAATCATCTCAACATATCTGGCCACTGCGGCAACATCACAATCATTGCCATGGAAACAGGTTGTCTAGAAGATCTTGTCACAAGAGTGTGTGGTGCTAGAGAGAGACTCAAACTTCACAAACCTAGTCTTTAAATTATTTTGCTTAGTGTTTTTTGTTTATTTGTTTTCCACTCTTTTCTGTATTGTGACTTTCTCATCTGTCCCATCTTCCTCTCTCCAATCACAAGCCCAACTTAACCCAGGTGCACTGCAACATCATTCCATTTCATTTTCTAGGTTAATATCAACAAGGTAAGCCAAATATGAAACTTCAGGTTTTAAGACAAAAAGGCAATTACAGTGGTTTGGTAAAAGTGTTTGCACCCTTCCTGATCTCTTCTTTTGTCCATGTTTGTCACACTTAAATATTTTAGATCATCAAACAAATGTAAATAATAGTCAAAGACAAAACAAGTAAAAACAAAATGCATTTTTAATTAAAGGTTTTTTATTAGGATTATTAAGGTAGAACAAAAATCTCTAGAAATCTACATGGCCCTGTGTGACAAAGTGAAGGCCCATTATTAAAAAATAACAGTGGTTCATCACACCTGAGTTCAATATCTCTATCCACAGCCAGATCTGATTACTGCCACACCTATTCTCAATCAAGAAATAACTTAAATAAGACTCTGCTGAACAAAGTGAAGTAGACCAAAAGATCCTCAAAAGCCAGACATCATGCCAAGATCCAAATAAATTCAGGAACAAATAACAAAAAATTAATCAATTAAGAGATCTATCAGTCTGGAAAAGCCATTTCTAAAGCTTTCGGACTCCAGTGAACCACAGTGAAAATCATTATCCACAAATTGGGGAAAGTTCACCACTGTTCCATGTTTTCACAGAGTGGCCAGCTGACCAAAATAACCCCAAGAGCACAGTGACAAATCATCCAAGAGGTCACAAAAGACCCCACAACAACATCCAAAGAACTTCAGTTCTCACTTGTCTCAGTTATGGTCAGTGTTCATGACTCCACCATAAGAAAAAAAATACTAATTGTAAGTTCGCAAACTCTTGATTGCCGTTGTTGCTGCTAAGGGCGGCCTACCAGTAATTAGGTTTATGGGGGCAATCACTTTGTCACACAGGGGCCATGTAGATTTTTTTTCTCCCATAACAACAAAATCCTTCACTTAAAAGACACATTTTGTGTTTACTTGTGTTGTCTTTGACTAATATTTAAATCTGTCTGATGATCTGAAACATTAAAATGGAACAAACATGGAAAAAGATGAGAAATCGGGAAGGGGGCAAACACTTTTTCACACCATTGTCAGTAACTCTGAGTAATGCTGTGAACTTTGTAAACCTGCAGAGTTGAAAACAAGATCAACAATTCACTGACAGTGATTGTCCTACTCGCTTAGTTAAAGAGCAAATAAAGCTTAAAATGCTGGTGAATAAAATAGCCTGACACTTTACTATAAGGAAAAGCACTTTTAGTTCTGGCTCAGAACTAGCGTTCACAGGGTCTTGAGCCTAGGGGCGTAGAACTCATCCCTTGATCTACAAATGCGACTGGTGCCTCCATCTGTTCACGTTCAGAGGACCAACACTAAGGATTATTTTAGAACAGTAACAGATACATCCCACAGTCCAGCACAATTAGGAACCATTTAGCATTCATTGTTGGCTGTGTACATTTGCTGGCGGCCGGGTATTCGTTTTACTCCGTTAATGATCAATTTGATTAATAATCAGTCATTTTAATTGCGAGCTGGGTGGGGAATGGAATTTGAAAATTATTCAGCCTGTATTTGCATCCAGCAGAAATGGGAAAACAATTGTAAAAAGCAGCCCTTTTCCTGCACAAAATACCATCAGCCCAGCACCATGCATAACCAATAAAAGTCACACCCTGAATAATGTACAGCACCCTATAGCAGAGTGTGTGGTAAAACTGCTATCATTGGCATGGTTATACTAGATAGTAGGGCTGTCCCCAAATAGTCGAAGATTCGATGCATCGATATGCGGCGCGTGATTCGACCACAGTCGATTCTTCGCGGGTGACACGAGCTATATGGGTGTGCTCAATGTCTGCGAGCAAAAGAGAGAGAGAGAGAGAGAGAGAGAGAGAGAGAGAGAGAGAGAGCTAGAGAGAGCGAGAGAGAGCTAGACAGAGCGAGGGCGGGGCGAGAGAAGCCAGCGACGAGGAACCAGAGGAGGGGCTGAAAATCCGTCACGTGGCAGCGAGCTCGGGCTGACTCCAGACGTCCTCAGAAGCACGCGGGCCGTGGACTCTGGGCGGGCGGCGTGTAGCCATGAGCCTCCGCGGTGCTCCTCTTTTATGGTGTGTGCCCGCCGGGTTAAGGGTTTCCCATGAGCTG
>JBBIGC010000039.1:15856712-15866758 GCA_037576955.1 Lepidarchus adonis
ACACACACACACACACACACACACACACACACACACACACACACACACAGCACTCGGCAGGCTGACAAGTTGAGATCTTTTTTGACATATCTACTGAGAGCTCTGTCTCACCTTTCACTGCTGTGCTAACAAGACTACGTTACCCACATACCACTCCCACCTTTCCTTTGAGATAGCCTCCAGACTCACTGAGCCATTATATTCTGTCCCAGTGTAGGAAATGCATGTACCTCTCACCAAACAACTCCCTACAGTGTATCCCAGTGCAGGGCTTTTCAACCAATTACCTCTCATTGTAGTACACATGCAGGCACAAAGAGCAACGCTCAGAGACACATTGAGATAATGCTGTAATAGCTCAGCTAGGCTCTCGTAGGAGTTAGAGTACAGCAGATAACAAGGAGACAGTCTAAATGAGACAATGACGATGTGTTTTCAAAGAATATATACTTTCTTGTGCTATCTCTGGCCTTATCTGAAGACAAAACAGTCCAACGGACCTCACTATAACGACATTACCTTGTTAGAATTTGAACAAATCATTTTAAAAAGAAAATTACAAAACAATCATTTCACAGAAAAATAATTTATCCTTCATGTTTGAACATTAACAATATCCTGCATTAAACCACAAGCCAGTCAAACTAAATGACTTAACCTAAATATGCTGAATACGTATGTGCATTATAGAATTGTGAAAGTGTGCATCAAACAAGCTTACATAGTTTATATTTTACATATCCCTACAGCTTCCAATATAACTATTTTACAGTTAACAGTTTTACACAAGTGAGGCCTTCTGACTTCATTATGGGTGAAAAACAAAGTTTTAAAATGGTCAAGTTCCTACCGTCTTAATTAATTGGTGCACATTTCACCTGCTAGCTAGCACTGCCCTTTTTACACAGTGCAACAAGCTGAAAAGGCTAACCCTTCATTCCTGCAAGTTACATGAAGCACCACAACTGCTTTTTAAAGCACCACCAATGTAACGTTACTGGAAAGTTCAGGTATCCATATTTTAAAAATAAATAAAACACTGGGACCTATATTACAAATGTATATACATGGGTGAAAAAAGTAGAACTACTCACAGGTTGTCATAGATACATGAACACATGATAAGAGTAAAGTTACTGCACCTACTGTGAGAAAGCACAATTCAAATCAATTTGAACTGAAAGAAAAATTGAATACCACATATCTAATTAGATAGTGTGTTTTACTTAATAAAAAACATAAATAGCCCTCTAAAAAAGTAGTCATCACATTACTGACTTAAGTGCAATGAGAATAACCTTGTCTTAGATACAGACATTTCATATGTATTCATAAGTGGTCATTTTAACTGGCCCTTTAATTGCACAAGCTCGCTCCCACTCTAATATCTGATGCAGCTCAGTATGCCCATTGTCACTCCACAGTCTCATTGTCATGCAAACCTCAATTCATTAACACACATTCCATTACCATACCTACTGTGTAATTATGAGATAAAGAATTTATCGGAAGTGCTGAAATGCAAAATCAGAAAGGTGGGACTTTTCCCCCTTCTATTAAAATAATTGGTTTGCAAACACTGCCTTTTGCCAGCAGCAGACTCACAATTTAGAGTGGATTGAAGAAAGACTATCATAGCCTTCCAAAATCCAGTGGAGAACTACGACAATCTACTTATCAGAAAAATGTGGAATGGAAAAGCAGAAAGCACAAACTTCAATTTCTGATGGTAGACAGCCATAATTTGAAGAAAGAGAAAACTGTAGCCATAGTTGCAGACAGCTGGAGTCTAAAAAAATCATTTTGCTGGTTTAAAAAAAAAGGTTTAATACACTAGAGGAAAATGTGGTTACGATTCTGTTCATTTGTGCATACACTGTATTCAAAAAGCCTTTTGCAGCTATGAGAATTCACAAGTTCACATTTAACCTGCAATTATCTCCTACAAGTCACGCTAGGGGGTTATCTCTAAAAACGCCTATTTGCTATAAAAGAAAATGGAGCTATATTAACACCTTACATTGAAAGGAAAAATGTCATTTTCATGAAAGAGGGAAAACGTGCAATTACTCAATGACACAAGAACAGAAAAGATTCTTCGGTAGCTTCATGCAGTAAACAGGTGTTGGGCAGCCAAAATGTTTTAAACATGAAAAACGGCAGCATGGTCTCAGGTGAAACACATAATATTTGAGCCTTTAATTAAAGGAGGCAGCTGCAGAAAAAAAGAACTTTATTCTACTTTTCATACCCAGCCCAAGAGCTCAGATTATTCACAAAACAGACAAAGACCTACACTTATTTGCAATTCAATCAGGCACGTTTTTTAACCTAAAAAATAAAACATTTCTGCATGTATACAGTTGTTGTATACAGCGGGTTTTATAGCACTTCTGCTTTATTAAAAGGAAAACAAAAAAGCAAAAAGAAGAAAAAAGGAAGCAAAGCAGGCACAATTAATAAATGCAGATTTGACATTAGCATAGTTGCATTTAAAAATTTGCAGGTGTGCACGTTAAGCTTTCAAATGACAGAACTGAAGACTCCCTAGATGATAGCTATTCTAGCAGTTCTGCATCTCTCCCCTTTTATCACAATATCTAATTAGACTTCAAAACCATGGCAGTATACCCCGAGTGTGTCAATCATCACAAGGTCCCCAGAGTTTGTAAAGACATCCTGGCAATCAACAAGAAGGATATGCATTTGATAACCCTTACACACATACACACAAAAAAGGAAAAGAAATAAAAAAAAAAAAGAAAAGAAAAGAAAAGAAAAGAAAAGAAAAGAAAAGAAAAGGTGTCTTTTTCTGACAGCAATGCATAAATGACCCAGCTGTTCTTGATCATATTTCAGGAGTTTTGGACAGAAACGTAAGCCTTCAAGAATCAGTGTGATGCTAATCACAGGCTGTGTGTTAACATTCTCACTACTGGAATTTAAGAAGACGCTAAAATTTCCAATTGACTTGCTGCTTCAAAGCACGAGTCAGTATGTACGAACTAGAAAGTGAAAGCTTAAGTAACGAGGCAGATTTGGCCTCCACAACTTTCTAACTTTGTAAAATGTGTTAATGCTCAACTAAAGGTGTTAGGAGCTAGGGAAATTAAAGTTCATTGAGTAGAGAATTATCTGTAATTCCTCCAAATAATCTTTAGAGATAATTAAAAGGGCACCCATTCTGTTACTCTCACCCTTCAGAGTTCTCCTTCTGTTGATTTAACCACAAAGAATAAATCTTATCAGTTTAACTCTGTGACCTGTCCCACTTCACTCAAAGGACAGTCATTACCCCTATGTTAACATTAAGCAATTTAGATTAAGCTATATCTTCAGATGTTAGGTGGGTGAGATACTTAAAAGGTTTGCATGTGTCAAAATCTCCTATAATTTTTTTTAAAGAGTAAGAATCTTATGTCCCATTTTGCTGCAAGCTTAGACTTTCCCATCTGTACGAATTAACAGGTTATGGCAGAGGTTGTATTGAGAAGCTCATTAAAGATAGGACCTACTTCACATTGGCAATCTACCAGGAATCATGCATTGAATGGGAGAGAAATCCATAAACTGGTCTGACATTAACGCCTGCTTTATGAAAAGCTGCTGATGCTCATCGTCATCACCATCGTCATCACCATCATCCCCATCAGCATTATCACCAAAAACAATAATTAAAAAATTTTGTTTATTATATTAAAGAAATTTCGTTCTGCCTTTGGACCTTTATCTTTTGAAGGAAAAGAACATGTATTTGATCATTTACAGCACTGAATTATTGTTGTCTGTGTAAAACCTGATTCACAGAATATCCTGAAATTAGCAAATAGATAATTAAAGAAATGTTTTCGTAAAATGCAATAAAAAAAACAAGAATCTGTGATTTGTGCAATTGCTGCTGTCTGGTTCTCCTCTTCATGAAGAACCATTTACTTTCAATAACAGACACACCTGGACTGCTGATAGGCTGGTCAAGCGCACAATTCATGGCTGTTGTAGAATGCACAGAATGAAATCTTGCTGAAATAACCAAAGACTTCACTTTAAAAAAAAACACTTCACTTTAATGGCAACAATGTCTCATAAAACCAATATACAAACCAAACGAATATTATTGGATTGAGATTTCTCCAGATTCCCTGAAACAATTTTCATACTATATATGGTGAAACACAGTTCAATTCTTGCACTGAGAAATTATCTTTTTTAACTCATTGACACTTACTGTGTTAATGAGCCATGGCCAGTCTTTGATTGCAAAACCTGAGCATATATTGAATGCTCCTTTTATACTCAGTCATGGCAGCCTGTTACCAGTTTGTTGTGACAAATTTGAATATTCTGTGAACTTTTACTCAAAGGTTATGTTAAAAGTTTATGGAGAATGTACACATATATAACAAAAATAAACCCTATCTTTTATGTTAATTTTTTCCCTCCAACATGTTAATTCAGCAAATATAAATTAATTGTGCCTCAAAGTTATTATTAGTGTGTTCATAATGTATATAATTCTGATTTTTAAAAATTGTGTAGGCTGTATGAAATATAAATAAAGTGAAAGTGATTTTCTGTCATTGTGAACAAGAAATTTGTGCTCTGCATTTAACCCATCACACGTGGAGCAGCGGGCAGCTATCAACAGCGCCCAGGGAGCAGTGAAGTGGAGACGGTACCTTGCTCAATGGTTCCTCAGTGGTGCCCAGGCTGGGACTTGAACCTGCGACTTTCTGATCCCAGGGGCAAAGTCCTAACCACTAGGCCTCCACTGTCCACAGAATGCAATGATTTGCAAATCTCATTAACTCATGTTTAATTCACAAATGAACACAGGAAACAAATGTCAGAAGCGAGACATATTTCTATCACATAAAACAAATTAGTTAATTTTGAATTTGATGGCAGCAATGCAAGTTGGGAAAGGGGAACAAAATTATGGAAATGTAAGTGGTATCTAAAATAAACAGCTGAGGAAACATTTTGCAACTAATTAGCTTAAATGGCAAAAGGTGAGTAACACGGTTATTTATTAGATATTTAAAAAATGTCTTAGAGAAGCAGTCTCTCAGAAGTGCAGTTGGGTAGAGGTTCCCCAATTTGCAAAAGTCTGCATCAACAAATTGTAGAACAATTTCAGAATAATGTTCTTCAACATACATGTATAAATGTATACATGTATAAATCTGGATAATTCACTGATGAAACCAAAATTCAATACTGGATGCATATGATCTTCGGGGCTTCAGGAGGCAATGCATTAATAAAAACAAGCATTATTCCATCATGGATATGACTATGGAACCAGAAATCACTGACTGAGTCCAAAAGTTTCACCAACCGAAAACATTTTGTATATCATGAAACAAAAAACACAACAAAGTACAGAAATAAGATAGCCATGCACAAAACCTCTGATCATAAGCCTGCACCTTTAGTAACAATATATGTTTTGCCTTTAAACATACTGACAACTGTTAACATTCAACAACTTCAGTGGACAACTTATATTAAGCTGATTCGGTTGGGGTTTAAGCTAAATGGGTATTGAGAAAGCTTGAATATAAGACAGCAATGGATCAAGCAGCAGAGTTGCAATAATACAGACAAAAAGCCCTACTGAACTACAGAATGTTCTTCACTGGTCACTTCACATCGCCAGCCGTGCAAGCTTACCCTTTCCCTCCCAAAGCACATTAGTTTTGGGGACACCCTCCAGTGTTGAGGTGGTGTAGGGTTTAGACAAGTAAATGCGATTTTGATTGTTTGGTGTCATCCAACAGCAACCCTTCAGCATCCTGCTGGCCAGGAGAATTAAGAGTCGGGCAGAATGACCTAGTATCCTGCCAAGCCCAGAGAAACAGACCTGAGTCTGGACTAATAACGCACGCTGATCTGGCAACTGCTGGGCTTTTCATTTCTCCTGTCATGGCAATGAGAAACACTGACTGTGACTAGTGCTTAAGACCCTGAGACTCCACTGACATTTGCGCTATAGGAATGTGGTGCTGTGCCTCTGATGACAAAGAGTGTGTCAATATGGCGCATTGTGTGCAACACTATATATTTGAGTTGGTCTGTTTTCTGAATTAGCCAGGACATCATAGGATGACACAGTGTTTCTACAGCTATTGTATATCAAGGGTACTGTTTATTTATCAGGGCAGGCTTCATTTTGTCCACTTACAATTTCTTTATTCTCTAGAAGGTACTTCATAAGAGATGCACAAAAAGCATCAGAGATCATCAAGTCATTGTCTAGTGAAGTCAGTCAACTATTCAAAACCCCTCACACATGGCTACACTATGTTTTATAGTTCAAATAGAAATTTTAACTTCAGTTTCATGGGGAGAAATCAAAGAGCAGGCAAAGCAGAAGGATGTATACTAAGTAAATGACCACCGATAGACCACTGCTTTGATTTTGCAAGCCTGATACTGGGTGCGACTTCCTTAAATGGGGCAGCCTATCTAAAAATATGAAAACGCTAAAAATATAATTTAGTGCACAAAAATCCCCAAATGATTAGTTGAATTTAAATGCACTGTTTACTGAAGCAATGAACAGTTTGAAAAGAAACACAAAGCAAAGATAGCTCAGTAACAATGCCCTGCCGCATCCAGCCTTTCTTAAACCTTTGATACATTACATTACATCCTAGTAAATACAAGCTGAAAAAGATACATTTCACAAAAATAAAAGGAACAGAAGTTTATTGTTGGCTGAGTTTTTAATTTTTGTTTGAATGACTGGATGATGGTGTTACTGCAGTACAGCGACATCAATCATCCGTAAATTATTCAGTATAAAATTAGCAGCAGCAAAATGCAAAAATTACCTTTCTTCAAATCCTTCAGAATCAGATCTGTAAACTTTGTCAAATGCAACACGTTCGCCTCGAATATTGCAGATTGCTCCTCGAAGGCATTGACCTGGAGCTTAAATTCTGCAGCATAGCTCTTGCGTTGTGCCATGATATCAATAAGTTCCAAATTTTATTAATTACATTTTATGCTCAACTACAGCATAATGTCAATACTGGTATAGATTTGCAAAGGCCTCCAGGGGCATGTCAAGTTAGATGCTTAAACTTCAGATCAGTCATTTCAGTAACGCTGTGGCTAATAACATGGAGTGGCTTATGTTACAGTTTTAAACATAAATGAGCATTTTCTATGGCTTATACAATAGGGCAAAAAAAGGCACAGTTTTGTGCAGCTCTGAAAAATGCTACAAAATGTTCCGCTGAATCATGGCTTGAGTTTGAATGATCAAACTCAAGGTTGTTCTCTGAATACAAATCTTTGTCTCTCTCTCTCTCTCTCTCTCTCTCTCTCGCTCTCTCTGTGTGTGTCTGTGTGTGTGTGTGTGTGTGTGTGTGTGTGTGTGTGTGTGTGTGTGTGTGTGTGCGAATGTCAAAGGTCTCCTTTCTTACAGAACAGGAGAAAAAACAGCCAATATGAGGTGGCACCTGTATGACGACTGAAAAGGAACTTGCAAACAGGTCACTGAGACCAACTAGCAGCACTCCAATTCTTGCACATGCAATGAAGCAAAAATATTAGCATCCAGTCAACATGCAGCACTTTCTCACAAAAGTCACAGAGGTTATTTTGCTTTATGAAAATAACTATGCTATCAAAAAAAAAAACATGGAAGACAAGTACTGCAGTCCAGTGACCAAGAGCCTGAAGTGGTGGCAGTCCAAGAATTAGCACATTATATATATTCAGTTCACTTTATCCATCTTAATCAAAACCATGTAGCAAGAACTGCTTGAAAGAAAGGATCACAGGTTTAGACAAGAGATTTAACCTATGAGGAAGACATCCTTAATCCTTAATCAATAGTAATTTACCTGTAAATAAACCAAATAAAAATTAAGGCTATATCAAATGCTATCTTTATAATTTGTGTATTTTTTATGCATTTTACATTACTTTTAAAATGTATGGGTAGCACACTGAGGAGCAGATGGGTAAATGTACAGGTCAAACTATTAGTTAAGATTTATTTAGAAGACATCTGCTTATTTAGAGAGAAAAAATATATATATTATATATATATATAATTATAATCAAGAGCCTGTAACACAGCTTAAGTGAGTCGATCTGACTGGTCACAGACACCGTTCTCAAAAAGAGAAGGCAGAATATTCTGCATTAACACACCTCTGTAGGAATTTCATGTTAGAAGTAGAGCCAGGCGATAAATCAAAAACATTCATTATTGCAAAATTGCATTACTCAATTCAATATAAGACATGCTCGAAATAATATTAAAACTCCATCAATGTCCATGTTTTTCATCCATGTATGTCCACGTTCTAACAGACAACATAAAAAGTCAATGACAATGAGAATAGAGCTGTGCCAAACCAATCACGTGGCTGGAATAGAGTTACCAATCACATGGCTGGAATAGAGTAACCAATCACATGGCTGGAATAGAGTTACCAATCACATGGCTTGAATAGAGTTACCAATCACGTGGCTGGAATAGAGTTACCAATCACGTGGCTGGACTAGAGTTACCAATCACGTGGCTGGAATAGAGTTACCAATCACGTGGCTGGAATAGAGTTACCAATCACGTGGCTGGAAGAGCAATAAGGAGCCAGAAGCAGTAGCGTTAGCTAATGCTACTTCTGCCACATGCACAAGTGAGAAAAAAGAAAACGATAACAGAAATCATTGAAATGTCAATGACACAGCCCAAAGATAAAAAAAAAAACATGAATAAATGTTAAAAAGGAGGGTAAGAGGCGTTCAGTAGTGTGGAGTTATTTGACCATTTACAGTCAGAAGCAGATTAGCACCACACTGCACACAGTGTCCCACAAAGTTAATACGAGCAATCACTTTACTATCTGAAGCAGTGTTGTTTATTAGAGCGGTCACCTGTGGTGGGTTCTGCAGAACCTGAAAGCTTTTGACTGATCAAAATAGACTTTTGCCTATAGAAATTACCCATTTTATTTCGAACTGACCAAAGAATTTAATTCTGATTGTGTTCTTCTGTAACACCACTGGTTCGAGTTAAGATTATGGTTTATTATATTACACATATTTTATCCAACTGGTATACATTTGTATAATATTCTACAGTAGAAGTGGGAATCGCAGGGTCTCAATACGATACAATACACAAAACGTGGCACCGCGATTCTGCGATAATCGATATATCGCACGATAATGACATAGCAATATAATACAGAAACACTGGGGTGCCTTATTAATTTACATAAGCAACAGCAATGTTATGGTCACTTTCACATATTCGATTTTTGTTTACATATCGGCCTGCTCTAGTTTTTCCAAAAAAGGTTTTACTGTGAGATTACCTACAGCAAAATCCTAGCACTGCAAACTTGTGAAATGATTGGATGGAGGCCGCAGTGGACTAATTAACAAGTTAATAAACGAGGGGGGCATTTCTGTCAGTGCTGAGAGCAAACTCCTGGCTATTTACATAACCTTTAGAGGAGTGCATGGATTTCCATTTTTCTCTCTAGCTGAAAAAGACTATGTAAATTTGACTGATGAAAGCACTGACTAATGGCAGAATTGTCCTTGCTACAGAGATCAACTCAGCATACTTGTCGCCATATTTTATCAGACTTGGAACCAGCACAGATATCTATGTACGCACATACAGACACTTCTTTAATTTTAAGCCTAAGAGCAAGGCCATTATTTTTCTCCACTTTGTTTGAGAACCTTTGATGAACGGATTTTTGTCACAATCGTGTTGATCAAAATTAATTTTATATAAATAAAAAATTACAATTGGAAAACATTTAAGTCAAAATAGGTCAATAATGTTCTTATAACTGCATTCCTAGACTAACAAAGAATACAGCATTATTCATGTGGTACACAAATGGGAGATTATGAGAAAGAAGAACGATGGGGTCTGATTTAAGATTATTCAAAAAGTAAGCAGATTTTGTGTGCAAAACAACCTTCAGTCACCCAGTGACGTACAAAGGCCAACACACAATAGCTCCCTTTTACAGAGAGCCTTGAGTCCGTGTTGGTTCAACACA
>JBBIGC010000039.1:15868217-15887684 GCA_037576955.1 Lepidarchus adonis
TGAAGGTTGTTTTGCACACAAAATCTGCTTACTTTTTGAATAATCTTAAATCAGACCCCATCGTTCTTCTTTCTCATGTGTACTGCTTTACAGTAATACTGGACTCCCACCAGAGACACTGGCATTCACTATATGCACATGTTTTTTCTTTTGCAGCGTTTACAGCATATACAGTACTAGAGTGTAGTTGAACACCTACTGAATGCTTTACAGTAATACTGGACACCCACAAGAGACAATGGTGTTCGCTATATGCTCACTGCTTGTTCATATTGCGGCATTACATTAAAATGTTGGCAGCTTTTAATAAAGCCTCCGCAGCATCATTACATGCATGAGTTACTCGGGCATGCGTTAATAATGAGAAAACAGCTGTGGCAGCAACAGCAGTAGCAGTAGCATTAGTATTTAACACGTACACAAGTTTGGCAAGCTATAGATGGAGAAATGCATACATCAGACATGTTGCACAATGTGGCAATGTCGGCAGCAAGGTAAATAACATGGAAGGAAATCTGTCCTGCAGAGGCGAGGCTGGCGAGCGAACGAGGTTTGACTGTACTATTAATAATTTTTATAGCTACCTGTGCCATTGTGATTTAGTTTAAATCCTTTTTCATGTGGTGTTTGCACTTTACACAGAAATGGCTTCATCAACACTTTGGCTGTTTTATGGGAAACCTGTTTGGTCATTTATGCAAAAAGAGAAGGCCCTTTCAACAGCAATTGTGAGTGAGAAAGAGGGCAGCCATAGCCCAATGGTTAGAGAAGAGGGTTTGTGACTGAAGGGTTGCAGGTTCGAATCTCGGCTGAAGTGTCCATGAGCAAGGCACCTAACCCCCTACTGCTCACAATGTACGTTGCTCTGGATAAGAGCGTCTGCCAAATGCTGTAAATGTAAATGTAAAGAAAGACACTTAGACATGTCTCAGACACCCAAAAGTCTTCAATAAATCAAATGTCCACAAAAACGAAAATGGGGAATTTGATTAATTTTATAAAATGACATATTTCTATCCAGCAACACCTAGGAACAAAATTATTTAATTATAAATGTACTGGTATTATAAATCGTATAAACTCCTATTTAAGCATGGCTTAATATTAACTAATTCCAAAAATCTGCATTCAGGAAGGAGAATGTTTTCCTACAACTCATGTTCTCTTAATCTCAGCAAATAAGCAGGTAAGGCTCACTAATGGACATGTGACGCAGTTAATCAGTGGATCACTTTCAGTCTGAGGGAGTCTTGAGTGGCTCTATACACCCACAATCACTCTTCTTTCATTAGATGTCCTGATCATCATCTAGTGACTCAACTTCCCTCCATTAACAAACATTAGCACTGTCTCCAAACACTTATATGCATATGAATCCTTCTAAGTCATCCTACTGCATTCTAACATAGAAGAGAATCCATGCTGCGTAACCATTTTGTTTACTGGCCTCAAGTCCTGAGACTGTGTAAAGTAGCCACTGAATAATGAGTGTGTTGTTACTTTCCATCATGTGTATGAGACTCCATGTACTATTGGAGGCAATCTAAACTTATAAGTAATGAACTAGAGGACACTGACAAATTGAGAACTGCACCACATACAAGGTGAAACTATGGTAATTATGCCTGGACTTCTTAATGGTAATGGCAAGGTGAATGCAAGCTTGACGAACAGAGAGCCAGTCAGGCCGGAATGTAGTTTCAATTACAAGCAAAACAGGAAAGAAGAGCCAAAAGGAAGGGCTTCACTGAGAGGCAATTATTTGCTGAGAACAGAGGCAGGGAGGTATGCAACCAGGCCTAAATAAAAAAAAATGGGCATGGAGAGAGACAGAGACAGAGAGAAGGGAGGGCGACAGACACATGAGGGGACCATTCGTGATGGTTTCCACATTCCAAGTAGTGACCATCCATCAGGAAGTCAGGATGTGTAGACAGAGAGTACAAAAACAAAATTTACAAAATGCATCATGAGTTGTATCTTCTGTTCTACTGTTTTTGGTACAAGTTCTAATCAGCAAAGATTTTCAGGAGGAATGAGCAAAGGCATGGTTTCACAGAATGTAAAATTTACATCTAAACTTTTCTGGTCTTTGGCAGCAAAAACAAATTTAAATACATATTTTTGAATAAAACTAATTACTTATTAATGATCACATGCAAACATATGAAAGTAATTTGGGTATTCCTTGTTTACAATATACTAATATTAGACAGATTGTTTTTACACAGTAAGAAGCTAATTGTGTATGTCAGTCTGTTTAATTACTCTCCTTGAAGACGCCCAGTATTACCTATAGTCACCATATGAAACCTGGTTTGATTAAACAAGTCCTTCATTTTTTCAGGTGTCCTGGTGATGGTGAATTTAACCAGAACATGCAATGGCAACGGGCACTGAGAACCCAAGTAGTTGTAGCCAAGTACTTTCTCACAAGATAACAAGTAAAAACAAGAATTCACTGACCTATTTCACTGCATTATTGATTACTTACATTTATTTTAATGTTAAATAAGGTTGCAATCAAATCGAAACAGCTGTTGCTCAAGCCCCCCAGCTCCAATATGCAGTCTTTTAATACATAACTATCCCCATCAAAAGGTTGCAGTCTTTCAGGATAATGGAAATCAGTGGAGATCTGTGCCTTTGTGTGTTTGAAAGAACAAATCCTGGAAGATGCTGCCCATTTTCAGGCTGTTTTAATTTCAGAAATTGTATTTATCATCACGCCTGGCCAAGATCTGTCTCTTCAAGCACTTCAAATGGGCTCAAGCTTGGGGAACAAATAAATAGAAATACCAGTAAATCCAACTGAACTGATCTCCAGATAGCACTCCCACAAACTGATCATCCGAAAAAATCTATTTGAAAAAAATCAAATACTTTACAATAATTACATTCCCAAAAAAGCAGCACTAATTATACTTTTTTTTCTTTTGTCTTTTGCAAGTGAACACACAAGCAGCTGATGATGGAATTATAATTAATTTAAGCTGAAAAATGCTTTTTGATTAATCTATGCTTGTTCTGCATGTAGATTTTCTGCTCAGTGGAGTCCTATCAGAAGGAAAACTACCAAATTCGATTCAACAATAAAAATGCAGGCGCTTAATGTTTTTCCAGGTTATGGGCACTTGATGGAACAGAAAAACAATGTTTTGAACAGACTTGCACCTTAGTTAAAATGATCTCCCAACAATTTCATTACCAAGAGGCTACATAAGGCTGTGCAGCTTGTGTTGTCCTGGGAAAATGACAATTAGAAGTGCATCAGCTGCAGGCCTACAAAATAGTACACGTTTTTGGTCCAGTTAAATCAGTGGCCCTCTGCATGATGAGGCAGCAAGTTTCTTAGTTTTCATTGCAACACTGGAAAATAGCTGCCTTTTCAGGGAAATTTACAAACATCTTGACTCTGAAAAAGTCAAAACTTACTTAAGCTGCTGTTTCTGAAAGAAAAGCAGAGAAAGCAAAGCTAGTCTCAATAGTTACTAAGACAGAACAACACCAATATTCAAAGTGAAAACATTTGCTATGTTCAAAATTAAATGAATGTTTTACATCTAAAATGCCCAGAGATCATTGAATCACAATGCAGCAATGCAGAAAAAAATCTGTTTTACTTTGTGTCCTTCCCTTTTTCCAGAGTCCTTTAGTAAAGATGCACAAATTTAATTTTCTCTTTATTTTGTAGCAAAAAAACAGTATTCCTGTAACTAAGCCACTGTTCTGTTAGTGCAGGTGAAATGTAATGGTACAAAACAATACTAACAGTGGTGCTTGAAAGTCTGTAAATCCTTAAAAATGTTTATATTTTTGCATAATTATTTTCACACAGCTCCTTAAAGTAGACAAAGGCAACCAAATAAAACAAACAAAACAAATATTATACTTGCCAATTTCTTTATGGAGGACAATGAGAATATATCACATCTGTGATAAGGTAAATTAAACTATTTGCATTCTGGAATTCTGGAATGTTCCTTCCTTCCTTTTTGTTGCTTCAATGGGTTCAGTTCAATTATTTTCCCTATGATTTCTTTCAAATAATTCTAAATTTCCTGTTCGATCAAAGATGACATGCTGTCCTGGCCCAGATGCAGCACAAATGGCCCGAAAATAAAGTGTGTGTGGCAATTTGTCCTCTAAAAGGGCATGAACACAGCTAATGAAAACACTAGGTTTTAAACACTCCTATGATCTGGTGTTTTACTGTTTTTTGATTGTGAAGGAGATGTGCATATAAATAGAAGTGACTGTTACTCCTGTGTATGATAATTATGGTTTAGCGGCTGAGAGTGTATAGACAGATCCTGTTTGTGAGTGTGTATGTGATGGGTTAGTGGTTAGGAGTGCACTCTGAGTGTGAAGGTGATGCTAGAGTGTCACTGGTCTGGTTTATCCTTACTTTTCCCACTCACATAGTGCCGACAGTAAACACTGTGGGATTTTTGTTTCAAAGCTCCAACACAGCACCTGCTTACATGTAAAAAGTAGGTAAAAATGCCCAAAGTCTCAACAGGTATAGATGGCAGATGGTCTATACTAGACAATTTACAATTACTTCTCATGCATAAAAAGCACAGGTTGGCCATTGTATACAAGCACAACTATAAACACTTGAAAAATGACAACCATGTTTTAAAATGGACAAACTTTATTTTTAAAAAAAAAGTCATTCTGAATGAGTTTGATTTATTTATGTCATTTCTAACACTGCCCCATAATAGGCTTCTCACAAACTCATTAGTTGATGAAAAGACTTAGTCTTTAGTCAGTTAGTCTCAGAAAAACATTCATTAGGAAGCTCCATCTTATTGCTGAAAGAAATAATACTAACTTTTTAGTTATATTGAGCAGGAAATCATCCAAAAATGTAGGATCATTGTCCCCAAAACTCTGCATGAAAAATTTCACCTTTCATTCTTCGATTTCAAATGAAAGCGTTTTTGTCTTTTTGCTTTTGTTTCTAGATTTTTTGTCCAGTTTAGTAATGTGCAGTTCCACCGACTAGCCAACCCCATCAAAATACCCAAAACAATGAAGGCTAGCAGGTGCTTCCTACAAGTGATGTAAAGCCAATCAATGCATGTTTTCAGTGCATAAAATTTCTGAAAGCATAATATTCTTGGAGGAGAGCACTGACTGACAATTCTCCCACGACAGCTAGCAGAAACCTGTGCTGGCTAGCATTGTGCTGAATTATAGAAGACTTGGTGAGCAATCATATCCACCAAGAGAGAGCAAAGTCTGCAGTGCTCAAACCATGTTCTGACATCACTAGAAATACATATTACATAAACATGCAAGTCAATCAATGGCTTGAACCAACAACTATACTTTTACGTTTAAATGTTTTATCCAAAAATAACAAACAAAATGGCATATATTACACATCTATGTGAATAAATCATGGTGCTTCAGCTCTACTGTTGCTTGATGTGTGTTGCTCTGCTAACCTGGAATACCTAATCATTAAGTGCAGACCTTTTAATTTACTAGATGAGTTCTCCTGCATCATTCTAGTGCTGTTTATGTTCAACCAAATGCAGTTGCTAAAATATCTAGGAAAAATCTATGTGCTTCTATTAGCAAACTGCCGACAATGCATCCAGAAAGAGCTTTGAAGTACACTGGGGACTTTTACCACTGCAACCTGCGTACCTTGCTTCCAAGATTTATCAAAAGGTCTCATGTACCACAAGAGGACATAAAACCCACAATCACGTTTACACAAACATGGCTGATGCCTATAAAACCACACTCCTTCCTGACCTGGGTCACTCTGATCACCTCTCATTGTTCCTGCTCCCCATGTACAGACCAGCCGTCAAACCTGTCTGACACCTAGCCAGGAAAGAGTACACCTATTGTTGTATTAGAGTAATCTTCATCACTGTATGTCAGTTCATCTTGACTTGGAACTGAAAATAGAGCATTGAATTTGATGGCTGTAGTAAAAGGTCATGTGGCAAGTTAAAACTTATCTGAGGGAAGTTAGGATAAGCCTGAGAGAACAGAACCTATAGCCTAAAACAGCCAGACTGATAACAGCTTTAGACAATGTTTAACATTAGTTACAGTGGTGCTTTATAACTAATGTACCATAAAATTACTACTATATATAAATATGTGTCAATTTTGCATAATCTAACATTCACTCACACACACACGCGCGCGCACACACACACACACACACACACACAGTCTTCTCTTCTCGACCAGCCGCTCAAAAACTCACATGTAGCACGATGTCATTGGGACCCGGGTTTTATTAGTTCCATTCAGTACAAAATGACAGTGTCAGCTGTTTCCTGACTCTCTCTGTAACATTTGTGCTCTTTTACTGCTTAAAGGCGCTGCCCTGTTAGCTCATGCTCTTTCACAACAATCGCTAACTTCCACCAAAACAAACTCTAACTCTGCGTCTCTTCCGCACAAGCTGCCCACCCGTTTTGCAGCTCTCCATCAGAAACACATCTCATCTCGTTACAATGTCGATCATAACCCACAGGGTGAAGCAGTGTGAGCAATGGAAATTGTCATTTAATTTAGCGTTCAAACTCAAAAAGAACATTTAAGCGAAGAAGCTGCACAACATTTTGCACCTGTAAATAACATCACCATTCCATTGGTGAGGAGAATAATAGCCCATCTCCATTAAACACCTGCCTCTATTAATGCTGGGTTGTCTGAATTATTTTTTAAATAAACGTCCGGGCTTTTCTCATTGACAAATTTATGTCATCGTCAGTCCAAATGCTGACTCTGCTCTTAAGCACCACTTCCAGCACAGAGACAGAGGTGTCTGTTCAGAGTAGTTGGCGGGGGTCTGCACAGACTGTCTCTAGCTCAGTCAATTGTCCCCTTAAACTTCAAGTCAACTACCATAGTGCAAGTTCCAAAACCTTCAGCAGCCATGATCTTGAATGACATCAGCCCAGTTGCACTGACCATCATCATTTTCAAATACTTAGAAGAACTGGTTCTGCCACACCTGACAGAACCCACAACCCTGGACCCCCTATCAATAGATCAACTGAGTGTGCCATCTCGACGGCACTCCAATCTGCCACAGTGATCCCCGTTCAAGCTAATCTTTAAGCTGCACCAGTTTAGTGTTGGCACATCACTCTACAACTGAACTCTATTCGAATAACAGTTAATTAGACTAAAAGTTAAATGACTTTTAAAAAGTAAAATTTCTCCATTCTCACCATAAACACGTCATGCTGAACCCTCCATTATACTCCTCCTTCACACACCATAATCAAATCTGCAGATGACACCATGGTGGTGGGCCTTATCAGAGGTGACAATGAGACAAGAAAGAGATTAAGGTTAAGCGCCTCGAAGAGTGGTGTGCTAATAACAACCCGGTCCTTAACACCTAGAAGCCAAGTGGACTTCATCTCACCTGGTATCTGAACCCCTCCACCTTGATCAAGAAAATGTAACAGCATAGAGAAAACTGACGAACTTCTACCAATCTACCATTGAGAGCTTGCTCACCTACTGTATCTCAGTATGGTACTGAACCTGCTCTGCATCTGACCAGAAAGCAACTTCAGCAAGTGATTAAAACTTGCTCAAAGGATCACCGGTATCCAGCTGTTCACCATGAAGAACATTTATACTGGTCACTGCTTAAGCACGGCAGAAAGCATCATTAAGGATGCATCCCACCAGAAAATTGATTGTTCTATCATCTGGAAGGCAGTACAGGAACCTCCATGAGGCTACTTTCATGAGGCTGTAACCCTGCTGATCCACATCACAGAAATAAGCATATTGCACTCAGTCTGTGCACTTTCTCATTTATACTTGCATGCCTTAAAGACAGATTGCTCACTTTGCACAGAAATGCAAAATACTGTATATACTGTACATATAACATTTCATTGTATTGTATATATGGCTTTAGCTCTACCCACTTCTCTCCTATTTCCTAACATATTTAATTCATTGTACATGCGTATAATCTGTAACTTCTTTCAGTTAAATTAACTGAAAAAATATATAATTTCACACTTTACAGTATTTTCTGTGTATTTGACTAAATCTCTATCAGCCATTGTTGTTGACCACAATTGAAATGATGTGATCTTTATGTTTTTCTGACCTGACACACAGTATAACATACATATACATATAATGTTCCACAACATTTGAACAGTAAAGTGAGTGAGTGGGTTTTTTCCATCTATTTCATCTTCTAGACAACAGGGCCACTAACATTATGTGCCATAGTTGCTTCTTTTTAAATATTTCTTTTCAGCTTACATCCTTCTGAAAGCAGTTTCTGGATATTACTAGATGATGTCACAGCTAAAGATGTTCACAAGCACTTAGTGGCTCCACGCTTCCATTTCACTCTGAAATACAGAAACAAAAGACTTCCCCTAAATTAGGACTAATCATTAAAGATAAGTACAGTCTTTAGTCTGTCTATGTCCTTATATGAGAGGTTTGCAGTTAGAGATATTTATATTGTAGCACCCACACACACGCACGCCGTTAAACCACACACAGCAGACAAACACTGTACTTTAGATAAATGAAGCTAAAAGGTGACCTGCTGAATATAGGATGAATCTTCCCATCTTATGCACAGTCAGTGTGGCTGCAAGTTTGCGTTACAGACAAGCAAGAGCATGTAAAATCTATAATACTGATGTTTGAATATGAAACAGTTGTACAGTTTTGTACTACATGCTCTCTCACACACTCACTGCCTCTCTCCCTCTTTCTCTCTCTCTCTACATGGCATCACCTGTCAGAGGGTTATGATATATAGAAGGTAGTAAATGAACAGTCTGTTCTTGAAACTGAAACTTTTTCTGGAAGAATAAATGGTGAGCATAAGAGTCTGACCCAATGTAAAAAAGGTTTTATTGTGATGGCTACATAAAAACAATATTTAGAAGTGTTGTCAGTATGCAGTATTTTGTACCTACTAAAAGTAAACTAGTGAAGGGTCAAATGATGCATGTGCATAGTGAGGGCTCACACACACAGACACACACAGACACACACAGACACACACAGACACACACAGACACACACAGACACACACAGACACACAAACAGTGATGAACTTGTTCTAAGGGCTATAGTCAAACCATCTTTGTCAGTTCCAAGACATTATATTACGTATCAAAAGTTTGGAGATCAACAAACAAGTGGTTGCGTATGCCCTACATGTTTGAAAAGTATTTAACAGCAGCTAGCATGATGTATGTGATGTGTGTGAGATTTTCAAGGTATGAAAACTGTCTTTAAAAATATCAAATTGGCAAAAATCACTGTAAGTAGCATCTCAATATTATTGTTACTATTATCAGTTACAATGACCCGTAGATATAAAAATCAGGTATCCTTCTTTTGTTAAATAAACATTTTACTGAAATATTTTAGTGTAGTAAGGAATTAAAATAATCTGTACATCTAAGCTCTAAATCATTAGTAATAGAATTGCTGTAAAAGCTGTATATAATTAATGTCATTTTGAGTTATCTGCTAATTATTTTCTCCAATAATCAATTGCTTGGCTAGTAAAAATTCAGAAAATAGTGACAAATGCAGTCAGAAATGCTCTAAACTATTGCTAATTTACTGTAAGACAGCAAGACTGATCTTGATTGTACTCTGCACCTTTTCTCACACAGACTTATCTCAGACTCCCAAGTTGGAGAAGAGTCTGATCAGGGTCTGTGTATTTCTGTATTGAAATCAGAACCTACCAAAAGGGCCATTAACACTGTTGAAGCCAGAATGCTGAGAAAAAATATAATAGCATATTTTATCAACATTTTGTACACATTTTTGTAGAAATTGTGGTTATAAATGTGATACACACCCTGGTCTTCAAAAGTCAAATTTGATATATGCCCTCAAGAACAACTCCATGTTCATTATAGTACATTTACAGTAATCCCACATTCCTAATTTCTTTTTCGATGGATGAAGATTAGTGGTATTAATGTGACTTTGTCATTTTGTCTAATGCGTGTGTGCGGGGCCAGTGGCAGTTACGCTGCATAAGATATGATAAGCAAGAATTCTAATGACACAGAGTATATTGTGAACTAATTTGTGTATAAATAAAAAATCCTGACCAATTTTTCTCCCATATCCACCTCTTAAATAATTACTTAATTTTTTCCATGTCTGTTTCAAAGCAAAGACACATTAAATACTTTATAAGCAAGTTTTTAATCAATATTTCATACTTTTCATCAGTAAAACAAACAGAACAGGTACCAGACTTTCATACTAAACACTGCTATAAGTACACAAACCTTACATGTTTGCTGTAAGTTTATAGAATGTTTTTTTCTTTAAAAAAAAAAAAGGCTGTGCAGAAATTATCAATCAATAAAAAGCTAATTAATCGGTTCAAACAGGACGCAATAAAGTTATTAATATTAAATCTTTGTTTTTGGAAATGTAACTTTAGCTGTATCATTAGCCTAATTCTGATCATAATATAATTTAATAAGGGTGGCATTACCAAACACCCTGATGTCATACACATTGCTTCTGGGGACTTTAACAATGTGGATTTATAAACTGTCCTTTCAAAATTCTATCAGCAATCAAATGTGCCACAAGGAGTTAACACATTAGATACAATTTACACAAACATCAAACACGACTACAGGACAACTTTATTGAACACCCAGACATAGAGGTGTTTAGTGACCATGTACTGTGCTACATTAAGAGCTGCATACACATTGTTACAGTGGACAAACACATCCTGGTCTACCCCAATCAAAAGCCCTGGGTGACCAGAGGGTTCCAGAGGCTGCTGAAAGAGAGGAATGCTGCCTTCAGGTCTGGTGACAATGAGCTTTACAGCACAGCATCCGAGAGGCAACGGCAGACTACAAAAAGAAGATTAAGAACCACCAGGACAACAACAGCAGCAGGCAGGTATAGACGGGTGTCCAGAACATAACCTACAAGACTAGTTTTGCAGCTGTGGGAGGTGACATATCACTGGCAGAGGAGCTGAAGCACTTCTTTGCCAGGTTTGAGGCGAAACCACCAGAAGCAGCCAGATCCTACCCAGAAACCAACACCACCATCTTCACAGTGGAGAAACGTGAGGTCAGGCGAACGCTGCGGGCTGTCAACCCTTGGAAAGCAGCTGGATGCGTGCTGAAGGACTGTGCAAATCAACTGGCTGGGGTCTTAACCAGTATATTCAACCAGTCTCTGTCCCAGTCCATTGTCCCTCCTTGTTAAAAGTCCTCAGTCATAGAGTCCCTCTCTCAAGAAACAGACCATCACCAGACTCAATGACTACAGACCAGTAGCACTGAATCCTGTGGTCATTAAGTGCTTTGAGAAGCTCATCAGGAACCACATCATGCCATTCATTTCTCCCATGTTTGATCCATTTTTTAGTATGCCTACAGAGCCAAAAGATCTACTGAGGATGCTGTGGCCACTGTGTTCCATGCTGTTTGGTAACCACCTGGAGCAGCAGGGGAGCTACGCCCATTCATTGATTTAGCTCTGCCTTTAGTACCATCCTTCCCCACAGACTGGTGACCAAACTGTTAGATACAGGACTCCCACTCACCACCTGCCTTGGGAATAATGACTTTTTAAGTGACCACACAAAAGGCTTAGAGTAGGTCCCCAATTCTCCAGTGCTATCATCCTCAGCACTGGTTCTCCACAGGGTTGTGTGCTAAGTCCCCTGCTCCATAGCCTGTATAACCAAGACTGCGCACCAACCAACCACAGCAACATCATCGTTAAATTTGCTGACGATACCACAATAGTAGGGCTCATCTCAGCAGAGTCCACCGACAGTGTGGTAGAGACAAAAACTGTTTGAACGCCTGCCTTCAGGTCCATAAAGACAAAAACACTTTCTACCCTTCAGCCATTACAATGTTAAATGCTGCCAAGTTAGGCTAGTGCACATTATACCCACACAATCATATGTTTACATAAATTTCCGCATGTTTACATGTTCCTTCATTAACAAATGTAGCGTATTTATAGTGTGTAATCAGATCATATTTATACTTTTTTTTTTAAATAAATATTTTCTACTCCTGCACTAAACTGCACCTTAATTTTGTTGTTCAGCTGTTACAAGGACAAAGCCATTCTGATTCTGAGAAACAAGTGTTCTATAAAAACAGCCAAGCTCCCTCATGTGGCTCAAAGTTGTACTGCAGGTATGCATCTAACAGACCACTGAAGAATTCTTGTTTTTTTCACTCCCTGGTTTCTGAAATTTAGGCTAGATTAGCTAGAATTAGGTCTAGCAACTACAGATCAGTATTAGAGTGTTAGAATTAAAATAACACGTTCACTCGTAAAGACCACTAAACAGGTTTAAAATTAAAACTAAAACTAATTTCATTTCATATCATATCCAAAAATCAAAACGTTCTCTTTAATTCCCCAAATAATTTACTCCACATTGTGAACTCAATACTTGAATCATTAGATTTTTCTTTTTAACTCTTTGTGTGTGTGTGTGTGTGTCCTTTCACAGACTTACAGTTTTAGCTGCTGTAACAATGTACTGAAGCACCATCTCTCGCTTAGTACTCAAGTCTTTCTCCCTCAGTGGGGCTCTCTTGTCCTCATTCAGGTTCATATCCTCCTGTATTAAAAAGAGAATGCAAATAAAAGCATTTAAAAATACAGTGGAAAATATCACTAAAAGGAAAGGTGACAACATTAAACATTTTTCTCAATTTTTCTCATCTCGCATGAAATTCTACAATTTTAGTTTTTGCTTCATAAAATAAATTTAAGGTGATCAGTGAAAACACAGGAAACATTTTCTTTGAACTTTTGTCAGTTAATGAAGGTTTAAAATAATTAAATCACAGATACTAATTTTTATTGCATTTTACAAAACATGTCAACATTTTTAAAAATTGGGTATGTATGCCGTGCAGCAGTAATATTTTTATTTATTTATTTATTAATATTTAATTTTAAGTTTCTAAATATAAAATACACATTCTCTCTCTCTAAAGATTGTTAAACAAATAAAAAGAAGGAAATTGCAGGAGTACAAATTGCACTAGATTCCTGGGTAAGATCCTGTTTCAGAACTGCCAAGAGGAGATATGATAAAAGGAAAGATGAACGCAATGGAAAACAGGAAAGAAAAGAAAGTGATGCAAGCTCCACTGCTAAAGCGGTTATCAAAGCCAGAGAGTCACCCTGGTGTCAATACAACCCAAAAATCAAAGCAGAATACAAAGCAAGGCTGATAACGGTTCAGTAACTCTTGCAGCTTCACACAATCACTAGTGAGCAGAATAAGAAAACCTAGTGAGAAAAACATGTATGATGCAATAGAAACGCTTAAAGTTTCTTTAAAGCACTTCTGCTGTTAGGCTATCTGGTGTTTAAAAGTAAATAATTAAAGGACTTAAAGGATGTACAAATACATTAATGTGTTAAAATTATGTATAACAAAAGTGTAACCTAATGCACTTGAATTGGAATACTTTAATACAATTCATGAAAAAATCTCAAATTTTAACATGACCTTACTTGTTTTGATTATTTTTGGCTCAAACTACAATGCATTCACCATATACTAGATAAATTTAGACAGCACTATAATAAAGACTACATATACAGACTGATGTTATCAAGTGTTTTGTGCATTTGAAAATTGTCAAGTAAGTTCATTTCACCCAAATGTGAGTGCATATTATTATAATCCATTTTAATTTAAATTTACATCTGACATTTACAAACTTATTAAGCTGAGTCAACACTTCCAAAGTGAAGTTTAAATGGCAGAAAGTGAAAGAAACAGCACAACCTTGGGTCTCTAACCATCTTTAGCAGATGACATAACACAGAAAATATATAATCATAGAAAAGAGCGCGGATGAATGAATTAAATACTGTACAATTGAAAGTATTTCAGTTGTTTGCTCAAAATCTTATATAGATAGATAATATATTTTAATAGATAAAAAGGAACAAAGTTTAAGATTTTCCATTGGTACACATAAGACTGGGTGATAAATGGAGTTATATCAGTATATTTTTATATTAGACAGAGGATCAGACTATATTGTTCATATCAATAGTTACAGACTCTAGTCTTTATCTTCTCCCCATTCTCTCACAACTTCATCCTGTCTCTCTCCCTCTGTGAACCCACCGCATCCCTTCCCCGAACTGCTACACTCACAAGTCCTGTGGGCAGAGACAGCATGGAGACAGAAAAAGACACAAGGGATGATCCCAAAGAGGCGCTAATTGGTAAAAAGACTCAATCACTCAATTATTTGCAGATGGTTCGTATTCATAGTGTCTGAAGAGTGGAAGAATAAAATATTCTTTAGAGAATGCTGAAAACAAGTCCCAACAAAAGGTTTGAGCATTACTAATCTTTTCCACAATTTATAACAGTGCCATAAAGTGCAGCACAAACAGTTTAAAAATGGAGGCTGCAGCACAGACTGTGAAGTCTTCTCAACCTCCTGCCCTGAAACAAAACACGTTACAAATCTCATGCTGTTCCTTATAAGGGAAAAACTAAGAAGTGTGGCGATATTTCAACGTGTTTATTACTAAAGCAGTAGCCTATACCATTAAAGACACAGTCCCCATCTCAACTGAGGAACACGACGGCTTTATATAGCTGCTGAAAAACATTACACATTACATATTTATAATTGCACATCTGAAAGTATTTTGTTATTAAGAAAAATAATTATTTAACTCAATTTCTTACATATGTAAGAAACTACAGCTATAGGTTTATAAAACTGCCTGTGTGAAATTTGGTAATTACTTAATGGGAAGAAATAATTTCAACATATCTATTAAATATGGCCATTTAGCTAAAAATATATTGATACAGTATATGCTTTTGGTCATCTCCCAGCCATCCAATCCAATCCAATCCAACTTTATTTATAAAGCACTTTTATACCAGCACAGGACCAAAGTGCTGTACCATGGGTATATGGTTAGGCAAAAGTTCCTGTGTTTCAGGAGAAGCTTGGGTAAACATTGCACGAAGTAAGTCATGGATCAGAAAGGAGAAGCATCTATTATAACTGTTGGCCCCGTCACCCTAGCTGGCACATTCATGAATTCTAGGTCTTGCTCGTCATAACTAACAACTTTTCCTCTACCCACAGCATCCATAATCCCACTTTCAACAAGCTTTGGCTGCAGTCAATTAATCCAGTCCTCTAAAATGTAATATCCACACATTCAAGATGCAGGGATAAGAGTGGAAAGGAAAAAAATGTCAAATGAAAACTTAACCTGAGGGGAAAGAGAAAAAGTTTCCAACTCAAGCTCAATGCGTGAGAGTTGTGAAATGTTATAAAGACCCATTAGCATAAGTATGAAGTGGATTTTTATTTTTAAAAGGACAGATACAGAAAGTGGAGTCATGTGAAAAAACTAGTTTCGACTGACAGAAAGCCAAGTGGACTAAATGGAAAAACAAAGTACACCTTCACATGTACCGCATCTTCAAATCTATAAAATTAGATGCAAGTATTACAAATTAAATGACATTGACTAGAATAAATGTCTTACTTTAAATAAGACATGTCTAACACGTCTTATTTAAACAGGACATCTAGCGTCAGATGACCTCTTTCCTAATGAAGTGTATGATGATATGTCAAGATCTAATGAGATACCTAAGGCATTAAGAAAAGGTTGTGGATGTCCATGAATGTAGCATAGGATTTTAAAAGATTCTTAAAATAACAAGTGGTACAGATTTCAACAACTGCCTATTTATCCAGGACAGTCTGCATCAACAAATCAAGAGCATTTTTGATGCAAAAAGAAGTCTCCAAAAACTCCATCACAGAGGTCTGCATGTAGAGTGGAGGAAATAATCATTTCACCCCTCTGTGATTTTGCAAGTTTGCCCACTGACAACGGAATGAAAAGTCTTTAATTGCAGGTTTGTTTTAACAGAGAGAGATAGAATATTAAAAAGACAATCACATTATATAAAATATAATAGCAGGAGAAATTTTGGTCCACTCCTCTTTGCAGATCAGCTCTAAAACATTAAGGTTTTGAGGATGTCGTTTGGCAACTCGAAGCTCCAGGTCCCTGTATGAGTTTTCTGTGGGATTACAGTCTGGAAACTTACTAAGCCACTCCATGACCTTAATGCACTTCTTGTTGCCTTGGCTGTATGCTTTGGGTCATTGTCGTTCTCGATGACCCATCCACAACCCATTTTCAGTGTCCTGGCAGAGGGAATGAGGTAATCACTCAAGATTTTACAGTACATGGGCCCTGTCCATCCTCCCGTTGATGCTGTGAAGTTGTCCTGTGCCCATAGCAGAGAAGCACCGCCAAAAGCTTGTTCTTCGGATCATAGTCAGCATTTGCCTTCTTCCAGACATGGTGAGTTGAGTTAAGGCCAACAAGTTTGATTTTGGTCTCATCTGATGACAGAACCTTCTCCCAAGCACTCTCATTGGTAAACTTCAGATGGGCCTTCACATGAACCTTCTTGAGCTGGGGGACTTTGCGGGCACTGCAAGATTTTAATCCATTACGATATAGTGGGTTACCAATGGTTTTCTTGATGACTGTGGTCCCAGCTGCCTTGAGATCATTAACAAGCTCCTCCTGAGTAGTTTAAAGCTGATCTCTCACCTTTCTCATGATCATCCTCACCCCACAAGGGGAGATCTTGTGTGGAGCCCCAGACCAAAGTCGATTGATTGTCATTTTGTGTTTCTTCCATTTTTGAACATTTGCACCAACAATTTTCTCCTTCTCACCCAGTTTCTTTCTTATGGTTTTGTAGCCCATTCCAGCCTTGTGCAAGGCTACAATCCTGTCCCTAACATCATTAGACAGCTCTTTGGTCTTGGTGGAGAGGTTGGTGATCTGATTGGTTGATTGGGTCTATGGACATGTGTATTTCATAAAGATGACTAGTTGATACAGGTGTCTTTAACCTGGCTGAAGTATATATATAGAAGTATATAACCTGTCTGTGGGAGCCAGAACTTTTAATGGTTGATAGAGTGTGGTGGAATTACAGAGAGGGACAGGGGAAAATTTAACAAGCTGGTCAAGACAGTCAGTTCTGCCCTGGGATGTTCGCTGAAGTCGATCAAGCAGGCTGGGGAGGACAGGATGCTGACCAAACGGACATCCATAATGGACAACAACGCCCACCCCCTACATGAGACTGTATGAGCCCTCATCAGCTCATTCAGCAGTAGACTTTTACACCCAGAGTGTAAGAAGAAGTGTTATTGCAGGTCATTCTTACCAGCAGCTGTCAAGACTTTACAATGCGGACTGACGAGGGTTAAATTATTTTATCATTAATATCTGAATGACATGTTTTTTTATTGCTGTTACTCACTTACAGTGTATAGCTCTTCTGGGTCAGGTACACCTCTTCATATTTGTTTACATATCTCTATAGGTTCAGTAAATTTTCTTTTTGTGGTTGCTGATGTTTATGTTTTATAGGGGTATTCTTTGAATATACATATTTTTGTTGTCATTTCTTCTGCAGTATTCTTTTTGTTTTTTAAGAGCTCTGTAACACCTAAATTTACCACTCGTGGGATAATAAACATTTATTCTATTCTTATTGGTTTTCCAATAAGAACATCAAAGCAAGACATATTGGTAAGGACCAGGCTTAATAGTTGCTGATGCTTATCTGACTGTAAAACACACGTGTCAAACTCAGGTCCTGGAGGGCCAGTATCCAGTACAGTTTAGAAGTTTCCAGATAATTTGAACCAGGTGTGTCTGAGCAGGGAAATCATAAAACTCCAGAACCAGAGTTCGACACCCCTGCTGTGAAATATTACAAAACCAGCTACAAGGAGTACAAACTGTACCATTACACAGTCAGACAGATTGTGAATAAACTGAGGTAATTCAGTTAACACGTTACCTTCTTCAGGGTTATTTGACCAACTAAAATTACTTTAAGATTAAGATATTAAATAATGTAATAGGTCACAAAGGAACCCAGGTAAACTTCTAAGCAACTGAGCAACATTAATATTAATGCCTGCAAGTCCATTATAAAACAAAAATGAGCAAAAGTGGTGTATATGGCTGGTTTGCAAAGGAAAAGCCACTGTTCTTGAAACAGATTATTTCTGCCAATCTACAGTTTGATAAGATTGCATGGAAAAGCCAAAAAGCTATTAGAAAAAAATGTGGCCAGATGAGACCAGAGAAGAAGTTTTAAAATCAGAGGCACAATGTTCGGACAAAGTAAAGCAACTGCCTTCTAGTATAAGAATGTTGTGAAATTCTTTAAACATTGCCTGTTGTGCTGCACCTGGGCCAGAACAGCCTGCCACCATCAATGGAACAAAGAGCTATACCAGCAAAATCTAAAGAAAAATATTAAAACATCTGCCCATGAACTTAATAGAAACATGCAGCAAGATAATGACCCTAAACATACAAGTTGTTATACCAATGAAGAGGTAGAGAAGAATAAAGTTCTTGTACTGGAATGGCCAAGTCAAAGTCCTGACCTTAATCCAAGAAATACCATGGAAGGACCATTATGGAGAAGTTCATGTGAGCAAAGCCACCAACGTCACAGAGTTGAATATGTTCTATACAGAAAATGGAGCTAAAATTCCTCCAAGTTGATATACAGTACTGATCAAGTTATCAGAAATGTTTAAGTGCAGTTATTGCTTTACAAGTAGATCACAATATGAAAGCAAATGATTCAACTGCATTCTAGTACTGTATGTGCTGCCAGCTTCTTCTTTTTTTTCTTTTTTAGGAGCTAGCAACACAACCATGAATCGTCATATATCGAGTGCAAGGACCCCCATATGCAGATTTGATAACTGGCTATATTGGTGAAATATAAGTGAATGGGTGAGGCCTCTCCTATAGGTCAGGCCTTGTCTGAGGCTCAGCCAGGGAGATCTCCTTTGTCTTTGTTTCAGGAAGGTGGTGAATCCTCCTTTAAGGTCAGAACTTGTTATCTTGGTGTTAAGACTTTAAATGCCTTAGGCTGTCCCTTCCCCCTTCCACACATCTTGGTGGAATGCTGCAATTCTGACTGCAGCTTCCACTTTTGGGTCAGCTTGGTTCTATACACAATGTTATAGATATATCGTCGTTCTTGCTCACGCAAAACAATAATCAATATGCTGACGGCAATATCAATATTTCAATTAATAAAAATTCACCACCAAGTACATTAACTGGTGTCTCTGCTACTTTTCTCTTCTAGGTGGCACTGCTTGAGTGCAGGAGACTTGGGTGAAAGCTGAAGGAGTTCCCAACAGATGGATGGCAGAGACAGCTAGGCCACGTTTAAATCTAAAGTCTGACTTTTGGCCCACCTGCACACTAGAGACTGCAGTGCTTCTCCATCACGGAAGCTTCCAGCCCATGCTGTTAACATTGGGACTCATAAACAATTCTGTGCATTGTCCATTATCCGGTGTCGACCAG
>JBBIGC010000039.1:15887784-15905732 GCA_037576955.1 Lepidarchus adonis
CCCGGACCTTGTAAAGCTGCTTTGTGACAACTTCTGTTGTAAAAAGCGCTATAGAAATAAAACTGAATTGAATTGAAAATTGACTTTGGCTTTAAGAACACTGATGGAACAGATTGTGAATTATTTTTGTGATGACAGTATCTCTGTACGTCTCTTTCCCACACTCGTTTCATAGCATGTATGACACTGCAAGGGAACCCTGTCAATGTGAGTAAACACACAGTGCTGGAGAGCTTCTATAAAAAGGTGGGAATCCAAGTGTGCAGAATTATGCAACCCTGCTAATATCTTGCTGAACTGTCCTCAACAATAATTTAAATCAGACAGAAACGTAAAGCTCCATAGTTCCTCTGGTATAAACTAGATGGCTCTTGAAAATAGGTTGTGGAGACAGAAAGTTGCAGTTCATGCTAGGGCAACTTGCCAAGTGACAAAGGAGAACAGAAGTGAAGCCCTGAAGCTGAGTGGTTTCCCCACACTTTCGACCGCAATTGCAAAGCAAATACAGGGAAGGTGACAATAGCATTGCTGTTACTTATGTAAATTAATAACAAAGCCCCATGTTTCTGTGATGTATTGCTATGTCATTGTCATTACGATATATAGATTATCAAAGAATCGCTGTATCTCTATATTATCGTTATCGTGGGCCACGTATCACATATCGTATCGAATTGTGAGATAACCTGCAATTCCCACCCCTATTATGTTACCATGTTGCAGAGAGTGTGTTGTTAGGATGCTAGTGTATAAGGAATAATTTTAGGCTAATGTTGTGTTAAGTACAAGAAATATCATATTGTGTACTTCTGTCTAGATGATGTTTTTGTTTTTATTTATTTATAAATTGCAGTTCACTTTTTTTCCATACAGTGCATAGACTGTGGATATTATATATCTCTTTTTTTCATAAACATGTGAAGCCATAGAGGCTTTAGTTGGTTGGTTGGTAACTGCAATTTGATTATACATGCAGTATACACATTAAAATAAATAGATGGACTCTTGTACATGCATTCCCCTCATGTGGGCCCCATTTGTGCTGCCATTTCACTCACATCCTGCTTTACATTGCATTTAATTGTTCTTTTCATAGTTCCCCACAATTCCAAATATAACCCTAATATGACCTGAGAGGTGGGTTGCAAATAGAATCAAAATGTTATAAATCTAGATTTCATTTCGCTCACCAAAGGTTTAAAACAAAACCAAACACAGCAAAAAAATAACAGAGGTAGAATCAGAAATTAGAAAAAGTATCAGTATTTTGTTATTTTTCAAGCTGATTGCTCTTGCAACATTTCTCACTCCAGCACACATCTTTTCCTCAGATCAATTTTTTTCAGTTCTGAATGTGTTCAAGTAAATATTTAACTGATATACTAAAAAAATATATAATACATTCCTTTGATAATTTATCGGACAGAATAACTGAATAAATGTTTATACAGTTTCCACAATTTTGCAAAATTATTATAATTTTCAAACACTACAGGATACATTTTACTGTAATGGTTCCCCAAGTCGGCAAGCTTACCATCATCTTTTCAAACAGAGCAAGAATCTCCTTCTCCGAGGTGATCCTGGATGAGAGTTCCTCAAACTCCAAGGAGGAAGACCAGTCACTGGTGGAAGAATGCTTGGTCATGTGGGTAAGGTTTGGCCGATCCTTCTTACTGCCTGGGATACGGATACTCGCAAACCTGTCCAGCTAAGAACAAATAACAGAACACATCAGTCATCTTTTTTAATGTTCACTCACAACGCATATTATATACAAAAATACCTAAAAAATATCATTGACATCTGTGATATTATTAGCAATGACACCACTTAGTCCTTAATTTTTTATTTTCTGTTACAACCTTGTGTAAAGACAATACTGATTAATATTGACCCAGGGTAAAAAAAAAAGGGCTATATAAATAAAAAACTATTATAACCATAACAACTAAACAACAACAACAAAAAATAATAGTAATTATAAAAGTTGAAAACATGATTAGCCATGCAGTTTTTATTTTTTGCAAAACATTTTAGATCAATAAAAATTGAGTTTTGGCAAACTTTAAGCAAAGTTCTAATGAATACTAAATCATCAAGCTGTACCAATTGGCATGCCTGACAGAGAGCCAGAGCATCTGCAGTGTCACTGCAACCCTGTATTGATTTATACTGAGGGGGTGGTCGCTCACATCACATAGATAATGATTTCCTAATTGGATTAGATTTGTCAAGAAGCTGTTTGCTCTCTCATTCCCCCAGTGGCAGCTGCAGGGAGTCAGGGATTGAGATGTCACTGCTAGGTGATAAGGTAGGTGGCTCATTTTCATGCATTTGCCCCTTTCTTTCTAGAGAGGGTAAATTACCAACACTTATCTTCAAGGATATTTTCATAGAGGCCACCCATTGTGTTCTATCTCACCAAGGAAGTGAGTTTTTTGCTCAGATAATCAGTATTGACAGTGATGTGAAATTAATTAAAGACATTTCAAGAAGCAGAAGATGAGGGCGTATAGCTTCTGCAGCGAGAAGAACAAGGGGCTTGGGAGTATGCAGTCTGATACTAGACGACACGATCGTCAGTCTAATTTGGTTTGCAGCTGCCCTAAAGCACACATCACAACTTTGACTGATGGCACTGATCAGTGTAATCACAGTGTTTCGTCCCCAGTGGAGGACAGAGGCAGTTTGCTATGCAGCCCTCGTTACGAGAGAATAGATAAATAAAAATGGGGGGCTGGCATCCTGATAACAACAGCAGACATCATACCACACCTGACATTGGCTGAGCCAGATGATGAAGTGCTTTTCAGTGTTGTTTAGATGTTTAGGCAGCTGCAGCTCACTCACCCACAATATCACTCTACCCATTTTTCTCACTCTGAGAGAGCCTAGCCTTTGATGCTTTTACTAATGGCCCCATTCCCTTCATCCCTCCCATTTCCTCCATCAGGGTCCTCTTAAGTAATTCTATCCTCACCTTCAAAACACATCTCTTCCATGTTCAACCATTCGTTTCCATATCTGCCAAAATGTTTCTCCATTGCAACAAAACATCAAGCATATCCCAAGAATACACCCTAAACTCCCAAAACTGTTCTCATTTACTGCTACAGAACTATGAACTTCCGTAATCAAGTAGAATATCCATGTATATGTTTTTGAATTTTGAAATTTGAAACTTCCAATCTAGCATCTAGTTGTGAGTCTAGTTTTCTTACAAATTCCAAATTTCTGGCTTAAGAGCAAGTTTGTGCCTCAACAAAGCCCAACACATAATAATGCTGATTAATTTATTTTAGTGTCCACTCTACCTCTAGCATCAAGAGATCAAGTGAATCAATACCAACCCAACATCAACAAAAACACATTTTTATGCGAATCGATGACACAAGAGAAACACCATGTTTTCAAGAAAACAAGAAAATGAAGGACACCAGGGTGAGAAAATAAGACCAGGCCCAGTACGTAAAGGATTAAAGGTGAGAAGATTGGAAGGCAATAGCAGATAAAGAGACAAATAGTAAGAGCAAATGAGAAAGGAGGGGGAAAGAAGGATGAAGATGACTGCAATCCTAAAATGCCAACTGTGGTGCCATTTGCAATACGAGAGAGAAACGCCCATTGAATTCCATCGATAACCAGACCTGGTGCTGCTTAAATGAACAGGGTTGTCTACTGGTCCAATGCATCAAATACTTCATTACCTTCAACTGTCGCTGGAGAATACAGAATGCAAGTCCAACTGGTAAGGTGCAATGGTAAGGTGCAATACTAGGTATATCAAAGTTTAATACAGTTCTGCATTGAACACAAGTCTCCAGCCATCTACAATTCAGTTTCTGTCTGTAACATTTCCGTCTTGCAGAACGTCTTAAGCAAAGTAGAAGTAGTCAGTCACGTTGGCTTATTCCAAAGCCTTTCTGGTCGATAAATTCAGATTAACATCAAATCGGTTTTGGCAAATATAAAAATCTGAAGACAAATTTAAAAGCTATAAAAAATTATTTACATCCAATTGTGTTCATTAAAGTTGTTTTGCCAGACCTTGACAATCTAGCTAAAGCATTGATGTGCTTCTGTAATAAAGAGGAGAAAGATAGAACACTGTCAGCTTTGATTTACATGCAAGTGAATGACAACTAAAGAATTCCATTGATGTTCAAGAGTTACATTAATATATCCATTAGCACACAGAGTAGTCAAATGTGGAATAATATATATTCAAAATATAAAACATTAAAAAAACAGTATTTTTCCACAAAGCACATAATTTAAATTACTTTAATAAAATTGTGCACAGTAATTATACTGTGACGCTGCCTCCTCTGCCGCTCTGTGCTTGCTGTTCAGGTCAGGTGCTGTGCAAGTTCACTACCGCCTGCATGGTGTGCATTTTTCCAAATTAAGAGCTTTGTTCAGGTTCACTCCTGCTTAGTCTGCTTCATTTTTCACAGTCAACTGTACATTACCATTCTATTTAGGATAAAACAGAGAAAGTGATTGGCTAGTTAGTGAGCTGTAGAAAATATTTATGACATGTGTGATTATTAGGAAAGCGAGTCTCAAAGTCGGAAACAAAATTGAACTTAAAACAGCTGTGGGGCTTGTTAATGCCTAGTCTGCAATGAAAGTCTCTTACTTGGTATTTCCTTTATTCTTCATGCCTATAGACAGTTATATAGCCACTATAGCCACACATTCTAATTTGGAATCGTATTTTTGTAATTTGTATGTTATTATTTTTTGTATGGTCACAGAATTAGTTTGAATCATTTAGCCTTAATCCAAGTCAGATATGGAGGATTCCAAGGCTTTGTGAGTGACATTACAAATTCTTCCAAAAGTTGTGTCTTAACTTCTTGCTTAAAAGTTTGTCCAAAATGGCAAGAAGAACTAGAACTTAAAGAACACTAATGAAGTCAAGAAGTGGTCTGAAAAACTGACCTAGACCAGCCAGGTATCTAAACCAAAACCCCAATTTTAGTTGGGTGACAAGGCACTGATCATCACAAAAGTATGTAGCTCAACAATGTTAAATTCACCAAATAAATAATAATGATACAGCAGTTCAAATTTACTGAGTATTTCAGACTAGACTGTAAATGTTAAAACTAAATAAATGAACCAATTTAAAAAGGAAAAAGGTCAATCATTTTGATGGCAGTAACATATCAAAAGCAGGGCTATGTTTACCACTGTGTAGAATCCTATTTTATTGAAAAGTGGAGTGAAAGTAGTGAAAGCGACTGTGTGTCATTGTGCACCACAACAAGAAGTGACCTCTGCATTAAACCCATCACACGTGAACATGTGGAGCAGTGAGCAGCTACCCACAATGCATGAGTAGCAGTGTAGTGGGACAATACCTTGCAAGTGGCCTTGGTTGGGACTTGAACCTAAGACCTTGCAGGTCTTAACCACTAGGCTGCCACTGCCCTTAAGAGCAGTCTATAAACAGCTGGGAACTGTGGAGACAAGTTGCTGGACTTTTGGTAAAGGAATGTTGTCCCATTCTTGATATAAAGCTTCAGCTGCAGTCTTTATAATATTTTTTGTTTCATGACGTGCCACCCATTTTCAGTTGGCAAAAGGTTTAGAAAGCAGGTAGGCCAGTTCAGCACCTGGACTCTTCTACTGCAAAGCCATGCTGCTTTAATCGATGCAGCAGGCAGCCTAGCATTGCCTAGCTGAGACATGCAAAGCCTTCCCTGAAAAAGTGGTCTGGATGGAGATTATGTTGCTCTTAAACATACAGTATATGCAGTAAATTCTATAAAAATCAGACAATGTGATTTTCTGGATTTTTTTTCTTCATAGTTGAGGTAAAGTTATGATAAAAATTACAGGCCTCTCATCTTTCTAAGTGGGAGAACTTGCACAATTATACTGTATATTTTGCCCCACTGTATATACACCTTTCAGCATCAGTGGTGCCTATCTGCAAACTGCCAAATCCACAAGCACTAATGAATCAGACAAACCAGATCCCAGGTCCCTATACTCTGTACTCCGGAGGATGTGGCATCCATGTTTTCACATTTCAATTCATCGCGTAGAACAGTTTTCTATGTACCATGGCCATGACAACCTTTCACATTCTGTAGAATACAAAAAATGAATTTCTATGCCAAACCATAACAGTTCAAAATGAGTTAATAATTCAGTTAAAGTCAAGATCTGACTTTACTAATTCAAGAAGAACATTGTTTCTGGAGAGGTTAGCAGGGCTTCAAGGATCACCACAGGACCACTTTGATATAGTGCAGCAGGGTTTCTGCTATAAAACACACTTGAAATACACAATAAGCTTCAGGTGTGTTTTCAATAATTTAAGTTCAGTAAGTTAGAGCATGCGGCAGACTGATTCAACTTTAAGTTAAAATGTAGACTTGATCTTTATTAACACAATTGATGTATTACATTAATTCATATATAACAGCCTGACAATATTTTGATACTGAAATGTTAAGATATTTTAAACACATACTGTACAAATCCTCATGTAATGCACATCATTTATAGACTATGGATCATTTACAGTGCAGAGAACAGGTCAAGGGTTTTGTTTGTTTGTTTGTTTTGGGGGTCCATTTATTAAATTAAGCAATTTATTTAAATATTTGCTAACATAATTTGGGATATACATTATTGTGCAGGCCATTTAAAGACATCTCATCAGTGTCACACAATTTAATTATTCAATATATGGAGATGCTGATTTCATGTTACAGCAGGACTTGGCACCTGCCCACACTGCCAGGTTCCAAAAGCTGGTTCAACAACCAGGGTGTTACTGTGATTGGCCAGCAAACTCACCTGACCTGAACCTCATAGAGAATCTATGGGGTATTGTCAAGAGGAAGAATGAGACACCAGACCCAACAATGCAGACTGCTATCCATTACACCTCAGCAGAGCCACAGGTTGATCGCCTCCATGCCACGGCGCATGGATGCAGTTACTCATGCAAAAGGAGCCCAACTAAGTACTGAGTGCATAGGAATTAGCATACTTTTCAGAACCCTGACATTTCTGTTTAAAATATCCTTTTTTATTGATCTTATGTGATATTCTAACTTTCTAAGACAGTGAATTTAGGGTTTTATTATCGGTAAGACATAATTCCAAGAAATAAAGGCTTGACATATTTTACTCTATGTGTAATGAATCTATATAAAATATGGATTTCACTTTCTGAAAGGAATGTGAAGAAATGTTGAACTTTCTCATGGTATTCTAGATGTACTTCTACATAATTCTCAGAGTAGAGAAAGACAATATAGAAACAGAAAAATGTATAAAATTAACATAATTCAAAATGTTATTAAAAATGTTTTTTCTATGATATTGAAAAATTATGAAACACACAGACGCACAGATAAAAGGCACTCCAGCATCTCATGTGCGCTATTCTGCCTGGTAATGACTTTTTAACTTTTTAACTGTGCTGAACTGTCCAGTTCATATTAATGTTAAGTTGCAATCTACATCTAAAGGAGCAAATCCCAAAATGTCTCTGATTGGGTTTCACAACCAGGCTTAACATTATTCTTCCCCACCCGAAAAAAATGTTTTCTTTTAGCTAGAAATCAATGTAGCATATCTTGAAAATAAATATGCCAATATATTGCCATATTATTTTTTAGCACAGCCTAGTAATAAACAGTGCATACTTGGAACACTCCTTAAAAGACCTGCCATTTTGGAGATGATTTGACTCTCATCTAGCCATCACAATAAGACCCTTGTCAACTGATTGTTAACTTGTTGCCAAATAGGTCCCACACTCCTGATAGGTGCCAATGTAAACAGACAATATAAGGGTAATGTAAGGCAGAAAAAAGAACCATGCTTTTTGTTTGTAAAAAGACATTGTTTTGATTAAATTTTTCTTCATATGCCTCCAGCCACTGTATGGATATGTGAAACTCCATCAGCAGATGTAACAACATACTGATTGAGACAAATCACAGTGTTATTACAGTGGTAAGTTTAAGTAATATGAGGCTTCCACATGAAGGTCTGAAAATGGTTAAGCAAAAAAAGTGAAATAACCTACATAAAAATAATTATTAACGGATTTATTATAAGATTAGTTTTTATATTAATCTCTGAGCTGCTATTTAAAATACAGCCCTAATTTAGTTTTACACCACCATCACCAGTCTGTCATCACAACCCTAATAAGATCATAATGCTTAAAAAATGTGACGAATAAAAATCTAATGAGATTAAAATAAATAAACTTTGGGTGCAGAAACCTTCTTATTGATGCACTTGTTGCACACCAATTTTGTAGTGCGGTAACAGTGCAACTGCCACTGTTTGAAGTTCAGTAAATGCTCTTTGAGGAATGAAATTGCATCTGTGTGCATATGCATAAAATGAGACAGAATATCACAACGTTGAAAGACCAGACAGCTGATAGATCCTACTACATTGTCAACAGACAAAAAGCAAATGCAAATATTTTACATATACAGTTAACTTAAACTGAAGAGGTCAATAATGTCTTAATGTTTTATTAAAGGTCCTTTATTGCAAAAAATGCATGCTATATAAAAAAAAATTACATGCTACTGCAACTGCTGTTAATCTACTCAAAAAATATACACATGCAATGGCATTGTTGGCAAACAGTCAATTTTAGTAGTCAGTAAACTAGTTCAAAGCCAAGCTAAGCAGCTGACATGCAACTTCAACCTCAAAAAACACTTAAATATTGAGAAAACTGAAAAAAAAAGAAGTTGATGGTTAGTAAATGAAGTACAGAAGAACTAAGGAAAGAACTGAATATATCTTACCACATCATCAGTAAGTGTTCGGATGTTTAAGGGCTAAAAAACAAGGGGGAGAGAGTGAATATAATTAGAACATTGACTTATTTTAGTCTGGTGTTAAATAAGCTTTAAATACATTTTTTCCCAAGTTTATTTTAATACATCTCACAGCAAGAATCTTGATGATGGCTAAATTGAAGTAGGAAATTCCACATGAAATGCATGACATCTCTATAGTAAAAGCACTAGAAAAGAAAAAAAGGGATCTGCTGGGGACTTCTCGCTCTCATTCATAAGCACTTCAGCTCAGGATGTAGGCATCATAAGTCTGCAGTGCTCTTTAATACCTGAACAGTACAGCAAACATGAGAAATCCTGCAGCAGGTTAACCAGTGATTTCTCAATGGGCCATGGAAAGAATGTATATGGGGGTAACAAATGGCTGTGCATCAATGAGGGGATTCAAAATGCCTGCAATAGAACTTGTCCAAACCATTCCATTAATACTAATCAGATACAAGTGTTTGTTTACTCAAGTAGTAAGGGATTTCGGGATGTGAAAGTCTAAGAGTGCCAGAGAGTGAGACTAGAATATTGCTTTGTAATATCAATAAGCAACCGATTGCGCTTAAACAATTCTTAAACAAGGTTACAAAGTGTGCATTTACATTTCTGAACATAATCCTATGAAAAAATAAGGCAATCAAAATCATGTCAGTACACAAATAACTATCAAACAATTAAAATTGGCTTGATTGAACAATAACAAAATCATGTAGCCTTTTAAAAATCCCAGGATATTCTACGGTGTTTAAAGAGCTTAATATACAGTGCCCTCCATGTTTTGTTTTGTTTTTTTATAAATTAACATTTTTCTTTGATTTCCCCTTTTGGTCTTCAGTGTAAAATAATCCCTATTCTTGTTTTTCAGCCTCATAATAGCTTCCTTCACTCTCATTGGCCCAGCTTTTATAATGTTAAACAATGGCAAGGACAGACTCAGAATGTTAGAAGCATGGGTATTTTATGATGAAGCAATGGAACACACCTGAGTAAATCACAAACATCTGCCAAACCAATTGTTCCAAACATTCTGGTGCCTCAAAATGAAGAATGGGTATAAAAAGTGTTGTAATTTTAACACCGTGAAACTAAAAAGTATGCTATTTGCTTGCCGAAATGCCATGCCTGAAAACTTTACACTGAAGAGCAGAGGGGTAAATCAAAGAATTGTGTAAAGTGCCAAACATTGTAAAAAAAAATCACTAAATGACAAATGTTGTAGCTTATTATTTGTAATATTTATTCAGCTAATGGCACAGCCCTTATTTTAACCCTCTTAGAAAATCCAGTTAAAATAAAAAATAAAAAGACTGAACTTGGGCTAGGTGTAGTGTTATGTTAGAATTAAAGAAAGGGAACCTGTTATAAAAGTGCAAGAGTGGAATTTCATAAAAAATTCACAAAGCGCCAAACAAGAATTTCCTATTGTGTGACTGTTGCACGTTTAGGAACTTGAATACTTGAAGTGTCATTACTAAAATACATCACCCCTCATATACATCCGAACTAATTCATACAAACAATGAAGGATGTGTCTTTCTGTACTTTCAATGTGTAATTGATTGGCTGTAGAATTAAGGTGGGAGTGAAACAGAGCCCATGCATCTACCAGTTTCCATCTGTGCATGAATATATTGACCAGAAAGGTTAAGCTACATTCAGTTTCCTAATGCTACTGCAGCATGCTACAGAGTTACAGATATCAATCAATAGTTCAACCTTACATTAGCATAAAATCCACAAGGAAGAATAAAAATGTCATCCTGTCAACTATGCTTCTGGGTTTAGCATTTGAATTACCTTTATCAATTCTGAAAGAATGAAAGGAATGAAAAAAGAACCGGGAGACAAAAGATACAGATGGTGGGAGACCAACAGAAGAGGAATTTTTTTTGTGTAATGAGTCTCTGTGGTACCACCCATCTCCATCAACACATGAACTGATTAACTGTACCGAAAACAGTATAGTTGTACAATGTTTAAAAAGTGCACTGAAGCTACTATGGCACCTTGGAGTGGCACAACTTATTAAACATGTTGGTTTGGATATTTGTGGTTGGTATTTCCAGGGGAAAAAAAGAGCAATACAAACTAGGGTTGGGCGATATGGCATAAAAATAATATCACAATATTTTTAAGCTATATTGCAATACACAATGTATATCTCGATATCTTGAAAGTTCCTCTAAATCACTGTAAAAATGATAAATTCGACCCTATTCTGAATAAAATGACAGCAATATAATTCATACTATATTTATAATATATATTATATTAATTATAATTAGCCAAAGTTTAACATAATAAATGCTTTTATTTTCAAACTAAAGTTTAACACAGAATTCTTTATTTAAAACCACCCTTAAACATAGCAAAGACTATTTTAAACTAAAGTTGATTATAAAATGCTCTTTACTTTAAACTGAAATTTAACACAGCAAACTCTTCATTTAAGTTGGTAAATTGCAACATTATAGTTTCACTGATCTTAGCAAATTCACTTCGCTCCGTTGTTAGTCAAGTTTAAAAAATGTGCAAAAAGTGCAAAAACTACAGAGTTTTCTGGGTGGCGGAGGAGCGAACTGTCTGCTTTGACAGGGCAGAAAAGCTAAACTCGAAAGCAAAGTACGAGCTATTTAACAATAACGTTCAGATTTATACTCGATGGTCACGATTTAGTCATTTACTACATCGCACGTGGAACAAACCAAGATACATCAAGTATACTCGATATATAGCCCAGCCCTAATACACAGAGGCTTATAAGAATACATTAAAAAACAAGCCCTCATATCACCCTCCAACTTAGATTTAGGCTTCAACTGCTGGGCTACTAGCTTAGGAGAACACTTTTCTTCATAGTCATAATACATGTCCCATACAGACACATTAAGGCAGTTACAGATGGCATTTATTATAATCAGCTACACCCAAAATCTACACATTCAGCACCTACCACAAAACATCTACATGTGCAATTAATTCAAATTGTACTAAACACAAATGTCAAAAACATTCTGCATATTTACCAGTGGCTCAGCCAAGCATACTGCATCAGTCTTTTCATTAATAGAGTCAAAGCAAAATTGACTTGGTTCAATGTAGACATGTGGAGCTGGTGATCAATCAGTGAGACTGTGCTGCAGAAATGCCCTTCATTAAAAGAAAACAGGCCAAAAAACTAACAAAACACCTCAATCAATGTTGCATCACGCTGCAAAAGAAAGGAGGCAATTTATTTTCCAAAGACGACAAATCTGACTGTTGGAAAACCCAGTGTATGTTCAAGTAGTGCTACATGTATCATGCCAGGATATTATGTTGGCATTTTCTTGCACTATTTACATTTCCAGACCTTCTATGTTCAGTTTAATAAAAAGGCATAGCAAAGGCAAACATACAGTATGGGGCAAACACTTTTTCACACCACTGTGTGTGCATGCATTACCTTTAATCCTGCAACTAACGATTATTTTAATAATTGATTAATCTGTCAATTATTTTTTAGATTAATCAATGAATCAGATAAAAACAAGAAAAGCATTCATTTCTAACGCTTTATTAAAAACATATTTAGAAAGTGCACAAACATGTTGGTCCTTGATAATATCCTTTTATAATAATATAGTTCAATTATACACCACATTTAAACACAGCTTAAGATGAACTTTAAATTTAAATTAGAAAGTACAACACACAAATATATTTGTCAATAATAACCTATATGGGACAAAGCAATAAACACTGCAAAAAATGCTAACTTCTTGTTCTGTTTTCAATCCAAATATCTAAAAAAATCTTAAATCAAGATAAATTTACTACACACGTGAAATAGCATAAGAAATTATGTCTTGTTTGCTTAAAATAACCAAAATTATCTGTCAATGGGGTAAGAAAAATAAATCTTAATGAGATATAATCTCAATGAAAAGTTTTAAGCATCACTGCATCACAAGCAAATGCCATTTTACTTGATTTAAGATGTTTTAGATATTTACACTGGAAACGAGACAAAATTACTAAGTAAGAAAAGCTTTTTTGCAGTGTAGCTATACATGACAACAGATAGAGAAATGAATGGTCCAAAAGACGAGTGAATAAAAACGTGTATTTAGTCTTCCAATGCAAAGTAACTATAGCAACCCTGCTTAACTTAAAGCAGTTATTAACGGGCTAACGCTAACTTGTCGTCATAAGTAAAAACCATCACCAGGGACATCACATTCCTCACTTCAAAACAAAATCCCACACCTTGGATGACTTAGGTCGCACGGATTTCTCTGCCTCCGCCACATATCTTTCCTCTTCCTCCACTCGTTTGTTTTTAAAGGTTTGCTCCGCCCTGTCTATGAGGCGCTAACTCTGCTAGCATCAGTTTGCGAGAGAGACCGAGTGTGTTCACTCCGCGCTCAACTTAAGTTTTTATTTTTTGTAATAATCGCGCGACAAATTGGTAATAAAAATCGTTGCCAACTCTTTTAGTAATCGATTTTTATCAATTTAATCAATTCGTTGTTGCAGCCCTAGTGACCTTTCCCATGTTCGCTTGAGTGTGGTTGGAAGCCCAGGGATACCGCTAATTTGCCTTCAGGGCTGAGTGGCAGCTCCCTCAGGATATCTCCCAACTTCTAGTGGATGCACTTCCTTGAAACAAGCCAGCTCAAATAAATTAGCATGATGCTGTTTGGGACCTGTGGCTTTATCATTTTCCACTCAGTACAGAGCACAGTTTCTGCTCCCCTTTCCCATTCTCAAGTTGCTCTAGCGTTGCGTTGCTAACCTGTGCTCTCTCCGCTAACAGACTACAACTCATAGCAAGCAACGTTTTCTCCACCCCTTTTCTGCCCTCATTACCCATCCACTCATCCCACTTAACCCGTTATATGTTCATGCATGTTGCCGGCTGTTAATTAAGTACAGAGCTGTTTGATAAAGCGCCACAGCATCATTATAAACATTATTATTCATCATTATTGCACGGGTTTCGATATGCATCACAAATCGACTTGCGTCGCACTCAGAGGAATGGAACCCAGGCATAAATTGAGGACCCCCTGTACTACTGAAAATGAATAAAAAGACATCTTAGCACATCTTCCTAAATGCTCATTATGTGTATAAATATATACATATATAAATATATACATGTATAAATATAAAATTATATATATATATATATACAAAACTACATAAAATAACACCAGAAAGGATTTTAAACTTGAGGTATTCGTGCACCTAGAAGGAAGGAGTGTATATGAAATGTACCTGGGGCATCTGCAACATGCTAACAGGGAGAACAGATATCTGAAACGGTAGCTGTTATTTTTAATGATGCTGGATGCCTGTCTTAGACACTACTAGTGAAAAATGTCCTGAATGGCAGGGAGACCGTAGCCAATGATGTGCTCTGCTCTCCCCACCACTCTCTGTAGTGTTTTGCAACTGTGAGCAGTTCCTTTACCAGACTATGATGCATCCCGTTATCAAGCTCTTGATTTTGCTGCATGCAGATACAGTGGAGGTTTGACATAGATGCATTCAGGAAATGTCCTCAGTGACACTGGACAGCTGGTCAGAGACGTCACCTCTTCTCAGTAAGTCAGCTCATTCTTTGGCTGTGTCTAAGATCCAGACTCCCCAATAAATAAGTAAGTAAGTAAGTAAGTAAATAAGTAAATAAGTAAGTAAGTAAATAAGTAAATAAGTAAGTAAGTAAGTAAGTAAGTAAATAAGTAAATAAGTAAGTAAGTAAATAAGTAAGTAAGTGAGTAAGTAAATGTGAGCAGCATCATTATCTAGACTGTGATTGAGCATACAATATATTGACACATTCGACATTTCTTAAACCATGTTAGCTAAATAAATACATAAATAAAAAAGTATAATGAATGCATTATTACAGTATATCTTCTAATAATAGCCTTTCTCTTTTTGACATCCGTTTCCATAAAAAGCTGTTTGAAAGATAGAAATAGAAATAGAAGCCGGACTCCATTAATAGTCGGTCTTTAGTAAACGCCAATCTGTAAAGACCCACACGCTTTTCGTACACTAATCCTCTTTTTTGTACCACCTGGGCTCCTGCCCTCCTGCAGTGAATCATACTGTAAGTACCTTTTCATGTCAAAAATGTTTTGTCGTCGGATGCTATTGAGAAATGGAGAAAGTCTAAAGGAAATTTCTTTGTGTACATTTAGCCCAGTATGGGTCCAGGCCCTAATTGTGGTGAGAGTTGGGGTTGGGTAGCTATTCGTAACGAATCATCGGGAGCCGTGGTTACGGCGCTGCCTCCCTTTTTTGTGGTGTTTGTCCGTCATATACAGTATGGTGGTAAAATGTAGTTGGTAATACTGGACTCTACTGGACACTGGCCTTCACAATATGCAAGCTGCTTATATGTTGCATGTTGCCACATGCCACATGATGCGATCATGTTGCTGGCTTTTATTAAAGCCTCCACAGTATCATTAAATGCATGCGTTACTAATTAGAAAACGGTAGTGGCAGTGACAGCAGTAGCAGCATCAGCAGCATCAGCAGCATCAGCAGACCTATAGAATAATCACAACTGAGTGCTGTCTAAGCTACACCGCTAACACTGACCCAAGTTTGGTGAGCTATAGAAAGAAAAATTCATACACCGGACACATTGCAAGTTGTGATGAGGGCAAGAGGCGAGGTTGGTGGCTTAAGTTAAATAACATGGAAGAAATCTGTTCTGCAGCCATTCACGGCAAGAAGCGAGGTTGATGAGATAACGAGGCGAGCTAACAGGATTTGACGGTACGTGTTCTGAGTTTCCTTTGGTTCTGTTTTGCCTTACAAATGTGAAACTACAAAGAAAATAAAAAATGTAAGGCCAAAAGTGCTTAACTTTCATACATCAATGTTTTTGGCATTAACCTTAACATCACATTCATCACCATTTCAGCTTTTAGAGACATTAAATACTTTGGACATCATGGTTCCATCACCACCACTGTGAGCACATTTTAAGGAAGTATTTCAATCTACTTCAATCCATCTCAAGACTTTTTTACATTTTATCATTTACTTCTGCAGAAAGTTACCAAAAATCTGTCTGTGCAATTCCCTTTAAATAAACATTCATTAATAGAGTGATGATTTTAAATAATTCATTACAGTCTCACAACACAAACCAACTCAAAGCATCAGTTCACTCTCAGCAGGTATTCACAGTTACACTCTGGCCAACAAAAGTCTACATCTAGGGTAGTAGATTCTATGACTTGAAGCCAAAAGGTTCACTGTGAGATGCCCAAGGCAGAAGAGTCCTGTTTCAGAAATTAATTAACTTCACACAATGAAGAAAGCACTTATCAGTGCAGACGTATCACAGCAGTGAATCCTGACCACTGGTGTTTTCCCCGACATCCTCTTCGGTTTTCGCAGCTCCCCACCATCACACCATCTGTAAACCCCACACATCTTGAGCAAATAAACCAGTACACCTCCCCACAGCTAATATATTCAGATGAGGAAATAGACAAGACAATGATCAAGATATCTTTACACAATTGCACAGACACACAGTTGTAAATACACACATCCTGCTACTCTCTCATTACTCCACATGCTGAAAGCAACAGGAGGCTGTTTTTGCATTCCATGTTAACAGTGTGTCTTCTAGCCAGCGCACCATAAAAGTACAATATTGTTCCTAGTTATTCTGCAATCTCACATAGCTTAATGTACAAAACCTCTTGCTGATTGGGGGCACTTTAGAAGAAAACATCAAACGCTAGACTCCTCAATCTCACATTGTGGGTGGCATTCAGAGATAAGGCAGACTCTGCTCATTGGACTCCCAAAGAAACTAAGCAAAAGCACTGAGTGAGATCTGGGGTCAGACTGTAGGAAGTGCTCATTAAAAGTGTGAGGAATGATGGAGGTTGAGCTCAGGTTTGGTAATGGGTTCAACACACCCAGCCCTGCACAACCTTGGTAAGGCTCCACCTCAGCCCACGGAGCGTGCCCTGACCACCTACAGTAAAGCCACTGACCCAGAGCAGGGTGGTAGCTAATGGTAGACATGCTGTGAGGGTTTTTTTTGTATATGTGCAAGAAGAGACAAAGAGAAAGTGTTTTGTGTTGGTTTATAAGAAAAAAGGGGCTTATTTATGTGTGCATCAGTACACATCTTGAAAGTAGAGCAGGTATGTTGGGTATGACCTCCACACCGAGGTGACACTGCCTTTGCAAAATCATATCATACATCAGAACACTGGGTAGATCATAATGAGCATTCAGGTCTCTTTCCTTTCCACAATACAGACCCACATGCACTTGAGCACAAACAAAGGGCTTGGATCATTAAACATCCTCAGTAACGGTGTCTGATGTGGTGTCTCTGTTTCAATGCAATGGCCCCTGACAGCATTAAAACCTATTAAAAGCACCTTCACTTTGGTGGCAGACAGCTCATTAGAAACACAGGCAGGCTCCACTCTGCTCAAAACGACATCAAGTAATTCATACCGAACATCATTAGGGTAAACACAGCCAGCAACAACACTGATTTTGCTCAATAGAGACGGCAGTGGTGACAGAGACTGGGGGAAAAAAGAAATCGAATTCTCTAAAAATGGGTCCAAACAAGGGCCACAAGTCACTCATTTAATATGCAACCAATTCTACTAAATCTAATGATGCATTCTCCACATAAATGAGCCTGATATCTTGGCACATATAATTTCTTTGCCTGCAAGTGTCTTGTTACAGATAGCATAAAACAAAAAAGCTCAGAAACTGGAGAATGTCAGGCCTAAATAAATCTGCTAATAGAGGAACTTGGCCCATTAGTGCTGGATTCATTCTGGCCACAGTCACAGGCACTTTAGTAAGCCCAACAGCATGGGACATGTCACTGCTTCAGTAAAGTGGCAGGAAACTGGCCAAACATATACACCCTACATGGTGTGCGCAAATAGGCTCTTGCTGCACACTGCTGTCATTGTCGGCCATTTTTGGCAGAGGTTAGGTTTATTTGTGAGAGCTGGAGTTGTTATTGTGTGTGTGTGTGTGTGTGTGTGTGTGTGTGTGTGTGTGTGTGTGTGTGTGTGTGTGTGTGTGTGTGTG
>JBBIGC010000039.1:15908357-15930487 GCA_037576955.1 Lepidarchus adonis
GCGCTGTTGATAGCTGCCCGCTGCTCCACGTGTGCACGTGTGATGGGTTAAATGCAGAGACACATTTCGTTGTGGTGCACTGTGTGTTCACAATGACAGAAAAATCACTTTCACTTTGCACTTTGCATTGGAAAACCAAAGACACATTTTTATTCACTCGCCTTTTTTGGACCATTCATTTCTCTTTCTGTTGTCATGTATAGCTACACTGCAAAAAAGCTTTTCTTACTTAGTAATTTTGTCTCGTTTCCAGGCCAAATATCTAAATTGATTTAAGAATTTTTTTTAGATATTTCATCTAAAAACAGGACAAAACTAATGAGTTAGAAAAGCATTTTTGCAGTGTACATTCTGTGCTTTTTCCCCATTCTGTTTTTGAATAAAATGAATGCTTTTCTTGTTTTTTGTTTTTTATCTGATTCATCGATTAATCTGAAAAATAATTGACAGATTAATCGATTATTAAAATAATCATTAGTTGCAGCCCTACCTAACTGGTATAGTTTTGCATTTCTCTGCTTTACATTTATTTATTTGGCTGACACTTTTGTCCAAAGCGACTTCCAGGTTCAGGAACAATCAAGCATAAGTTTGCACATGACAGTGCTGATGTGAGAGATACAAAGAAGGTCAACACATTCCTCTTAGTCATAAAAACATTGCAAGTGCTACAGCAGTGCAGATGGCAAGTGCTACATTATCTAAAAGGCTAGAAGAGAACAACACATTCCACATCATCATTAAGTGTTTATACTGTAAGGACGTCTATTACAGACATCAAGTGCTACAGCATAAACAATATGAACTATTACTATCAATAAGTGATAAGTGTCAAGGACATTTCTCTTTATGCTTTAAAGTGCTTTAGATATGTGAGGTAATTTAGATATAGATGGAAGATTCTTCAACATGAGCTATAAGTATCATTACATCATTGTCAACGAGTACAATAGTATAAAACGTATTAAGGAGTACAGGACATTTATTCTCATAAATAGAAGACATACTTTTAATACATTAAGTTACATATCTGTTGCAAGCAGCATGAACAGTGTGTGTGTATCTGCTTGGCTTAGATGCTGAGGCAGCCACGGAACAGTTGAGTCTTGAGGTGATTCTTGAAGGTAGAGAGAGCCTTTGGATTAAAGTTTTTGTTTGTATGGCTATCGGGACTGCATGGCCAAAAAAGAACGTTAAATGGCTTATTTTCATATACATCTTCTGAAAAAATACCATATTCTGAGTTTAACTTACATTTGTAAAAAAAAAAATCCTCTGGTCATGCAAGGTTATTTATTTGGAGATACAATGGTCTGGTAAAGAGTGAGCATTTAGTTTGCTAATAAAAAAGTAAATGGTCTAATAAAGAGGTGCAATAATGTAGCATAGAACAACAACAATGGCATATGTAGGTTAATGCTTATATTTTTCATGTAAATATTATCCAATACTATAAATGTTTTTTACTGCATTATACAATTTAAGAAAAATAATCATTATAATAATCCTTTTATTATTGCACACATTGTGCTATATTTTTTAAAGAAATTTAACCGACAAACATGAGAGACAAAAAAAAGAAAAAACAGGATACTGATCAATCTGACAACATAGGACAGTATGCTGCAAGCTGTCAGTGGACAGCACAGAAAAATGCATCTTTTCAACTATTGTTTAAAAAAAATACAACAGGCTAAACTCAGTCATGTGCACTGAATAAATGGGCAGCAGCAAGTCAGCAAGCTCCTATTTCATATCTGTAATTAAACAAACAATGGGAGCACATGAGTTATCTAGCAGTCTAGTTGCAGATAAAACAAAAAAATTAAAGTTAGAGGTGGAGCCTTATATTTGTCAAAAGTCTCAGGCATATGGAAACTGCACTTGAGAGAATAATATTCTTTCACACGCAGACATTAACTACCACCCGCACAGAAGGAGTCCTTGCACACAAACTCATCAACTGAAATTAATTTACTGAACTGCGAGCAAGAAAAAATAATAAGGGCCCGAATAAGGGCTAATTGTCTAAATCTTACTCTTCGCTGCATTTTTGCTTTTCATAAACCTAAGGGTTTTAAATTCTTATGGAATCAATTTCGGTAGCTTGTTTTCCAGCTCCTAAATCGACAAGCTCTGACCATCTACTAGTATTTTATATTACAGGTCACACTACCATTCTTACTATTGCTGATTTAATGAAAACAGTGTAATAAGATGCTGTATTCATGTATTTTCATGTGTCCCCACCGCATCCGCCTCCATCCTCATCCTCCTCCTTAAACTCAAACATGCTGTTTTACAGCTGATCTAAATCTTAGGACCACATGCCTTTAAAAAGCCACTTATGTACAAAAATGTGGAAAAAATTGCCATTTTCTGTCAGGTAGTCACACTGTCATGACTTTCTGATGGTAAAGGCAAAAAAACGTTTCCTATTTGATAGTGGTCGGGTTGTTGAACTGTATAAGCAGGTTTCTCGCAGCACCATCGCTGCTGAGGTGGGACGCAGTACGAGTCATTTGGAATTTCTTAGATGATCCTGAGGGTTATGTAACAAAAAAGTCAAGTGGAAGAGCCAAAAAAAATTTGCCAGCACTGAGCCGGAGGATCCGACTGGCTGTCCGTCAAGACTCTGGATGATCCTCGACCCAAATTAAGGCCGTTACTGCCAACTGCAGCCCCATAACCATCAGACGGCATCTGAGACTGGCATCTGTCTCCTTGAACTCCACAGAACTGGACGTATGGACTTTGCAAGAGAGCATTAAAGATGGGACATTTAAAGGCGGAAGAAAGTTTTATGCTCTGATGAGAAAAAATTACACCTTGATTTTATCCAAACTTACTGGCATGACAAGCAGATCCCATCTTAGATGTTTTCTACGCACCACAATGGTCTGAGGTGCTTTTTCCTTCAGTGAAACAATGGAGCTTCAGGAGGTGCAGGGGAGTCAAATGGCCGCTGGCGATGTCCAGATATTGCAGAGAGCATCCCTCATGACTGAGGGCCCTCATCTGTGTGGTAACGACTGGGTTTTCAACAGGACAACGCCAGAGTACTAAATGCCTGCAGGACAAGGGACTTCTTCCAGGAGAATAACATTCTTTTGGACCCTTTCACCTCGGTGTCTCACCCTCCCTCCTGTCTTTTTTCCCTTCTTTCAGCACAAGGACCACAAAAGGAATAATTGAAGCCTAACTACTCCTTGCTATGATACATAACCCTCATCATCCTGTACCCTACGTCTTGTAGGATTATATTCGGCTGTATGGAGTTCTACTAAATACTACAAGTATTATATACTGCATTGTAGTAAGTCATTTACTAAGCATGTATTCTATTACTTTAATATTGTATATCTTCCAATAGCTTATTTTAAAAAATAACCCGGCATTTAATAGAGATAGGCGTTTAATGAAGACGTCTCACAGACGGATGGTGATGGTATTTACATCACAAAATGTTGAGCATCTTCTTTGCCTGAATGTTCTTTTGTGTATGTTACCGCACAGAGTTTGACTGCTGCATCTAATGACTGTTTCCATCACTCAAACTGCTTCACCCTTATGATTGTCATTGTTACGAGATGAGGCGCGTTTCTGATGGAGAGAAAACGGATGGGCAGCACGCACGGAACATGGGGCAGAGTTAAAGTTTGTTTTGGTGGAAGTTAGCGATTGTTGTGAGAGAGCACGAGCTAACCGAGAAGCTTGTTTAAGGAGTAAAAAAGCACTATTGTTACACAGAGAGAGTCAGGAAACAGCGGAGACTTTCATTTTGTGCTGAATGGAACAAATAAAACCCGGGTCCCAACAACATCATGCTACATGTGAGTTCTTTGAGCGGTTGGTCCAGAAGACTGAGTTGGAGACGGTCACTGCGAAAAACAGGCAAAGTTAACACTGTTTATACAAAAGGGCAAAATGTGCACAAAGATATTTCATTTAGACTGTCTCCCTAGCATCCGACAACAAAACATTTTTGATACGAAAAGATACTGACAGTATGATGCACTGCAGGAGGGCAGCGCCCACTACAGACCGTTTACTACAGACCGTCTACAACTAGAGACCAATTTCTATTTCTATCTTTCAAACCTGTCGTTTAATGGAAACAGGCATCAAAAGAGTCAGGCTATTATTAGAAGATTTACAGAATATTATATATTATACAATAATAGAAATTATACAAATATTTTTTTTAAAAATCATAATGTGATTTCCTGGATTTTTTTTTTTTACACTCCGTCTCTCAGAGTTGAAGTGACCCTATGATGAACATTACAGACTTTCATCTTTTTAAGTGGGACAGCTTGCAGAATCAGTGGCTGCCAAATTTAGTTGGGTTCTCTATCATAGCAGTGTTTACCTCACACAGCACAGCTACTATCAAAGTAATGTCTTCAATATACATTTCTCACCCTTCCTCCAGTGCTTCACACCCTTTTCTGTATTCTTCTCACCCTTTCTCTGGTGTGTCTCACCCTTTCTCGTTTTTTTTTTCCTCTTCCACAAGGACCACAAAAGGATTAATAGAAGCGTAACTACTCCTTTCTATGATACATCACCCTCATCCTGTTCCCTACGTCTTTTCTCAGCTCTTTGGGTTTTGCGAGGTCCTTGCTGTTCTATTTTTAATAAACTGAGGATTGAACTTTCCCATGGTGTGGTCTATTTGTGCAAAAGTGTAAATGTAGTGTTTGAATGTGGTTATTTCACAGATATGGTTTTTAATCTTAAGTGAGGGTAAGATTGCTCTGGCTTACTTGAGCCAATAATTTCTTGTATGCCTTTGTATGCTCTGACTGGGGCAGAGAAGAACTTAAAAGGAATATATAATATCACATAAATGAGAACATCAGTTCTTTTCACTTAACCTGTCAGTGATTTTAAATGTTGGGGCTGATCTGTGTTGATGCAAGAAGTTAACAGGGGATTACTCAAATCAACAGGAACTACAGAAACAGTATAAAATAAACCTGAGATGTTCCTTCAATCTCCCTCCCTCCAAAATGCAAATATGTTCTGTAAGCAAAAACATGTAAACAAGGAAGGTAGTACCAGCTGTTCAAACAGGACTAAATTTTACAGAATCAACTCCAAATATTGTTAATCAATAGATTCAATGACTCTCAGTTTGAACTTCCCAAGAATTTGCATCACTCACAAGATGAAGCATTCTGAACCTCTGGTGATGCGACATGCTCTACATAGCTCTGCCGTGGAGGTGTGGCCATATTGAAAAGTGACGAATCATGAGACAGCCAGTGCCTCCCTTGGTTCCCGCCCCCAAATTGTCAAAATCAGGTTCATGAAAGCAGATTTTAAAGAGGTGTTCTGATACGTTGCCCTCACATGTGTTTGTTCTTGTCCACAGTTCAGTATTTGTGCTAGAGGACTCATTCTCAGGACTCACGTGTGCATAGTAGTTAATGTTTGCACAAGTGAAAGAATATAATTCACTTGTGAGCAGTTTTTGCTCACTCACGACTATGAGCAAATAGAACCATAGAAGAACATGGTTTCTTAAAATTGGTCAACATGCTGGTTATTGAAAACTTGTTGCAGCCATAATAATGCATTCTATTAAAAACATCAGATTATAATGTCTGATTAAAATGTACTCCTATTTAATACAATATTAGAAATAATACCCGTATTTCCCAAAAAATAGGCTGTCCTGCATTATAGGTCGCCCCATTACATAAACCGCAGAAAACTCTATACCGGTAGTGACATTATAGCATAAACAATAAAATTGATAAATATTGAACTATCCAATATCATGCCGCAATGCAAGAACTACGCTGCAGAATTTAAGCTCCAGGCATCGTCTGTAATATCCAATATGAACACGTCCAACATCAGCAACAGGAAGGCAGGTCTCAATTGACGTTTACGGATCTGATTTGAAGAAAGGTAAGTCTAATCATTTTTGCTTTTCAGTGTTCAATTTTATACTAAATGATTTACACGTAGACAGATGGTTGACATCACTCCATGACGAAGCAGTGCAGAGACATTTTCCAGCAGCAAATAAAGGTTTTTTTCTTCTTCTCACCAGATTGTGAGGTTATACTTAGTAAAAGTAATCAATCATATGCTGCAGTTATACAAAATCATTATATATTTTATGGTCAGATGAAACCAAAATAGAACTTTTTGGTAAGAACTCTGCTTGTCGTGTTTAGAGGAGAAAGAATGCTGAGTTGCAGCCAAAGAACACCAGACCTACTGTGAAGCATGAGGGTGGAAACATTATGCTTTGGGGCTGTTTTTCTGCAAAGGGACGACTGATCCGTGTAAATAAAAGAATTAACGGGGCTATGTATCGTGAGATTTTGAGTGAAAACCTCCTTCCATCAGCAAGGGCACTGAAAATGAAATGTCTTTCAGCATGACAACGATCCCAAACACACCGCCCGGGTAACAAAGAAGTGGCTTCGTAAGAAGCATTTCAAGGTCCTGGAGTGGACTAGCCAGTCTCTAGATCTCAAATTCATAGAAAATCTTTGGAGGGAGTTGAAAGTCCATGTTGCCCAGCAACAGCCCTGATCTGCATGGAGGAATGGGCCAAAATACCAGCAACAGTGTGTGAAAAACTTGTAAAAACATTTGACCTCTGTCATAGCCAACAAAGGGTATATAACAAAGTATTGATATGACCTTTGGTTATTGACCAAATACTTATTTTCCACTATAATTTGCAAATAAATACTTTAAAAATCAGACAGTGTGATTTTCTTTTTTTTCATTTTGTCTCTCATAGTTTGTGATTAAGTGATTCATCATAGGTATACCTATGATGAAAATTACAGGCCTATCATCTTAAGTGGGAGAACTTGCACAATTGGTGAGTGAATAAATACTTTTTTGCCCCACTGTGTGTGTGTATATACTGTGTATATATATATATATATATATATATATATATATATAAACCTGGTAACAATTGTTGGTTCCCTCCCCCACAATTTACCGGTCCAGCTCAAAAACAATGCAGTAAATGTGAATGAGATCTATGGAGAGAGCAAAACCATGGACTAGCATATGGGAGCAGTCAAAACCAAGGCTTTGGTAGGAGATAGAACAGCTGTAAATGGAGCTAAGAATAACACACTCAAGCTATAAATTACAATCATAATTATAAAAAAGTCTCATTAGGTCAACTTTCTCAGGAGTGGCCATGGCATGCCATAGTGTCCTTTAAATAGCAAAACTGGCAAGTTTGCAAGAGATCCATTTCAGCTATATCTGTTATCTCATGGCTCCCTCTTTAATTAAACAATGATAACTTGTCTTTTAATTATAGCCTCCTCCCACCACCACACCACCCCTGCCACCACCATTGAACAAAGGCAAAAAGCCACGAAGTGAGGCCTGCGTAAATTACCCAGCTGTACAATGGACACTGAGATCGGAACACAAAGAGGATGAGTGACAGGGAAAAAAGCATGGAGGAGTGGAACAGTGAGCATGAAGGTCATAGCAAGCCGTGGACATATGAATGCCAAACAGATTCTTCAGTCGGTGCTTTGTAAAAAGAGGCCATTAAAATCAATCCAGCAGCACCTTGGCGGAGGTAAGAGTCGCTAATCATGTCAATTGCAGTCCATTAGGCTCAATCACACCCACCTGCCAGTGATTGTCTTAACCTTGGATGTCAAAACTGGAGTGGCAGGGTGGCAATCAGGCTCAGGACAGACACCATCACTAGCTGTCAGACTACCATTGAAATGTTTCTATACAGACGGCGAGCAAAGGGCGGGAGCGGAATGAGTGTGTTGGCGTGTACACACATTTATGTATGTAGAAGAGTATCACCTGTAAGACATTTAAGATACATTCTGTAGTTTCATCATGGCATAGATTCAACAAGGTGCTAAAACCATTCTGCAGAGATTTTGCAGCACACAACTGCTGCCAATGTGTCAGCTGCACATCCATGTTTCGAATCTCCCATTCCACCACATCCCAAAGGTGCTCTACTGGATTGAGATCTGATGACTGGAGGCCACTAGAGCACAGAAAATTCATTGTCATGTTCAAGAAACCAGTTTGAGATTATGTGAGCTTTGTGCCATGGCACATTTTCCTGCTGGAAGTGACAAAAACAATACTCAAAACAGGCTGTGAAATTTATGGGGCCCAAAGAGTGCCAAGAAAAATGTCCCCAACACCATTTCACCACCACCAGTCCGAACTGTTGACACAAGACAGGATGAAGCCATGCTTTCCTGTTATGGAACCACACTACCATCTGAATGTCATAGCTGAAATCAAGACTCATCAGACCAGGCAAAGTTTTTCCAATCTTGTATTGTCCAATTGTAGCCTCAGTTTCCTTAGCTGACAGGAGTAGCACCCGATGTGGTCTTCTGCTGTTGGAGCCCAGTTGCTTCAAGGTTCCATGTGTTTTGTGTTCAGGGATGGTACATTTGGTCCTTGAGTTACATCGGGGTTTGGTTCCTCCAAACGTGACATTTGTGAATTTCGATGCAAGTTAACCCCACATCTCACCCACTGTACCTAATAAAGTGCTGTGTGTGTGTGTGTGTGTTAGTGTGTGTGTCAGTGTGTTTTGCCCTAAAATAGTGTCTCATGTGTGTAAGAAGCCTCTTAGGGTTTTCACCATGCCATATTTCTAATGGTGCAGGTTGCATGTGTACAACAAATGAATCTTTGTTTAATCTGTAATTGAGTCGTCATCTGTGTGCTGCCTGCTCTGAATCACTAAATCACAAAACACTAAGAGCTAATGAGTCTAATATGAGTTTGTGTAAAGTTTATTTGTTGAATGGAAATCTCGGTTTGTCTGGTCTAGATCACCATCATTGCACATTTGTCTCCTGCTCCCAAGAAAGGAAAACACTCTGGATCAAGGTCCAGGTCTAGATCATTTATCTTGAACATCAGCAGCTCTTTGACAAGGGTAACTCAACATTCAGAAGGATATGAAATAGACTTATCCATGACTATGATCAAATGAAAAACAAAAACAAAAAGCACAGTCACAAACTACAGAAGAAACAGCTTTATCCTAAAGAGCGACTGGGCAAAAGTCAAATTAAAAATGTGCAAATGAAAAGGAGGTTTTCGCTTTCAGTCTGACTGCTAAAATGATCCAGTAGAAAACATCAAATCAAGACTGCGAGATATTCTGTTACCTCTCTTCGGTATCAATGCATGTTTCTTTATTGTGTTTGCAACATCAACAAATGTGTCATCTGTGATTAAAACACTGGATTATGAACATCACCAATCAACATTATTCTGCAGATGAATGTCGGACAAAAGACCAAACATTGCATCTCAACATGCATGACGCTACCACCTCCTTGTCTGCATACCTATTTGCCTACCTGCCTACCTGTCCATCTGCATTTGTCTATCTTCCCTTCAGTCTATGTGCGGACCTCTGGCCTTAGTCCAATTTCCAGGTCTGCGTCCGAAGGGCGATGCAGTCTGTCAGAAGTAAGAGGGGAATTGACTGGGCTGACAGCTGGTCTCCACGGATACGGTTGGGGTCGGAGAGAGGAGCCAAAGGCAGGCCCGGAGCTGCATAGCAATCAGCGCATCAAAGGAGTGACAGACAGGACCATGGGTTAGGGATAGGGGAGAGAAACACCATCCTAAAACCATATCACACCTTTCTTAAAGCTCAGTGGCCATCAGCATCTCTGACACAGAAGCAGTCATCTTTCTCTATCTGTTTCACAGCATGTGAATGCATCATTCGGTTTGACTTACTACGCCACTGGAGAAGTGTAAAGTGGCAAGTTACATCTCAAGCTCTGTGCGTCAGTGATCAGCAGGACTTGTGCTCCTTCAGATGAGGGCAGGGCTTAAAGGGTCACAGGGAATTCAGGGAAACAAAATACATCTCACAGAATTTCTTTTAAGGGGGATCACCCAAAAAAAAAAATGACACTTTCATTGCAGTAATAATCCTACTAGTCCTTTTGGAACCATAAACTTTTTCAAAGTTCCCAAAGACATGAAATACATGGAAGAAACCATTCAGCACATTTTCTCCATCAAAGCAAAGACAATAGTTCTGCTATCCATAACTAGAAGGATATGAAGACAAAAGAGCATGGCTAAACAGAAAGCAGGATTTTATAACTGTCAAAGTATTTTTGAGAAATACCAAACGACTACGTTTGTCAAAACCTATTAAATATCATAGCAGATTTCTAACAGATGTTTTCCCCAACCATTACACAGAGCAGATGATCCACTCAGCCAAAAACAGTTGTAGGTTGGCTTTGATGAGATTTAGACCTTGAGATGTAACTAGTAGAATAATTTTGTTTTCCAAGTGATCTTTTTGTGGTATACATTAATTGGGTTTTTTTTTAAACAAAAATTAAATCTCAATCAAATTCTGATATGCCAAATGAATTTTCTAGCCTTGCAATATCTAGTCAGAGCAGGCTTCAAAAACTAAAAATGTAAATGTAAAATGATTATAACATCTGGGTTTGGGAGGTAAATTGAAATATGATGCTATACCCCTGAATTGTTGTCAATTTGCTGACAATAAGCTTGACATAGCAAATCGTTTTTTTGTTATGGATTAAGAGACTATTAACAGTATTTTGGTAGAATAATATCCAAATTCAGTTTAGTTCATCCCTGGCATTTTCAGATAAAACTCACTATAAATAAACTCCTGAACAACCTCTATTGTACTTGAGAATTTATTGTAATTTCAAAAAATAACTAAATTTAATCACACCACATACACAAAACACTGGTAACTTTCAAGGGTCTTTCACACAGCCTGAAACAATTTTTGGATGGACACAACACTAAATGGTTACACTAGATGTCTTTAAAATACCTGCTCTCACTAAGTATGCAGTGAGTGCTTGTCCAGATGCTTAATTACCCCAAGCCACACCGAAAAACTTTTATAGCTGTAGGTGAAGCGTCCCCACGCCTTGGAACAAGGCTCAACCTGGAGGACCAAGTCAGATACCTGCTTCAACATTCTTCAGCTATTTATCAAGATCATCTTAATTAAACAGTTTCATGCAAAAATTCTTCGTAAAGCACTGGGGAGATATCAGTTCAGCTCCAGCTTTATAGCTGTTGCTGTTTATTGTTACTATGGTTATAAGAAAAGAAAAAAAAACATCTAATATAGAGTGTGTGTGTGTGTGTGTGTGTATATTGTATAACTAGTAACAGTCGACAAAACAAAATGTACTTTTAAGACAATGTATTCTCGGACTTTGGACTCGCAGTCACGTGTTTAGTAACACTATGTTGTAGCCAAATGTCGGATGCTAATCTTCTTTCTTTTCTCTCTCATCACATACCATGTCGTCTCAGGTTCATGCAGCTACTGATGGATTCATGTATGATCCATTAGGAGCCGTACAAGCAGGCGTATATGACTGGCACGCCCCCACTAGAACAATTTTTTTCTTGCAGATTTTGTCAAACTCATATTAGACTCATTAGCTCTTAATGTTTTGTGATTTAGTGATTCAGAGCAGGCAGCACACAGGTGATGATCAATTAAAGATTAAACAAAGATTCATTTGTTGTACACATGCAACCTGCACCATTAGAAATATGGCATTGTGAAAACCCTAAGAGGCTTCTTACACACGAGACAATATTTTAAGGCAGCACACACACACACACACACACACACACACACACACACACACACACACACACACACACAGGATCTATACAGACAACAGTTCCTTCTCAAATGTTTGCCTTAAAAAATACATTTTGTAATGATTTCATTTTTCTATTAGTTAGTTTGATCATTTGTTTATTTTATTATTTAATGCATTAACAAAATAATTTATTATTTGAATTCATTTATTAGTTTATAAGCTTCAGCTGCTCTGAGCTATTATACAGCAATCACCTGTTACATTAAATTGAATTACAACGGTTATCTAATTACATTGTCAAGGGGTGAAATATATTAAACAACAAGTGAAGTCAATTCTTGAAGGATCTGAGTGACTTTGACAAGCCCCAAATTGTGACGGCTACAAGACTGGGTCAGGTGTTCCTGGTACGCAGCAGTTAGTACCTCCACAAGTGAATCTGTGGATCAATGGCAAGGTCATGAGTACCCAAAAACCACTGATGCACGTGAGCTACATCTGGTTCAATCCCACAGAAAAGGTACATCGTAGTCATAGACCTGTCAGCATTCCTGCGCTGTCCACTGTCAAAAGTGCTTCAGTGTGAAGGTGAGAATCAAAACTGGATAATGATTTTCAGTGCTCAGGGCAATGCTGGAATTCTTTGAGTCCTGGCATTCATGTGGATGACATTCTACCTAACTGACCACCTACCTACATTGTGCAGATCAAGTATACTCCCTCATGGCAACGGCATTCCCTAATGGCAGTGGCCTCTTTCAGTGGGACAAAGGGCCCTGACACACTACAGAATGTGGAATGCTTTGAGGAACATTACAAAGGTGAAATATCAGACCAACTGAGCATATGTGGGGCTTCAAAATGTGTATGTGTAAAAATGTGAGTGTTTCTTTTTGGTTTATTTGCTGGGTTGTTTGCTTGGGTTTCTTTTACTGGAGGAGGTATGGGGAAACATTTCACTTGACTTCTGTGATTTTTATAGCACTCCCTTTGTAAAATTCTTTGTTTGTGTCACAGTATTGGTAATTTTGTTTGCTTCTGAGAAGGAAATTAAAAGCTCATTTCAGATCATGGCTGATGTCCTACTTTTAGGAAGCCCTGATAGCAAGATCACAGACAAGGCCGTGATCACCTTTTATTACGTCTCAGGGTTGTTCACATATAACTTGTCACAGATTAACTGTCGATAATAAAAGGTTCAAATTTTTATTTCAGAGTTCATGGAAATGTAGCAGATTGTGTTAAATTCATACGGAGTCCAGGTATCAAAAATAATAACATCATTGCATAAAATAATACATATAGAATCAACTCGGGATGTAACTTATGTGATTTACATCCCAAATGATGTAACTTGTGATTTACATTCCTAATCTCTGTGCTAAAAAAACATTTTCCAATCTCTCCTTACCTTTTTAAACTACACAGATTATTTTTATTCCTGTTATTATTTTTCCTTAAAGACAAAATTATGTAAACAATCTCTGTTCTGAATGGCTGCACTATCACATGCCATGTTTAAAAAGCACTCTGGCCGGAAACACTTTTTATCACTCTAATGTGAATTGGCACCGCAAAACTGGTGCTGGCTAAGGCTCATAAAAGAAACATACATCAATCAACCAAAAAATTCATGCTTTCATCTGTTTAGCTATGATCGGTCACGCTGAAGTTTGACAGTTAAATGTTTCAGCTCTGACTACATCAATACGATACATCATAGCCATTCACAACAGAAGCCATTTTATCAAATTAAACAGGCTATTACTGTGCCTTGAAGATTGATATATAATAGATTGATCTATATGGGACAATAACATAGGAAAATTTATGGCAAACTATACTATCAAAACTTATTTTTTCTTTTTTTGTAAAGATCACAGACACAATGAAACAAAAAATGAAAGGAATAAAGAAAATATCACACATTTTCCACTACTTATTCACAATCAATAGTGTTGGAACATTTCCCTCCATATATTTCCCAACAACGCTCCATAAGATCCCAATGACTTTCAAATTGTGCCTGAATTTCAATCATTGTCTTGCTGCAACAACCATAATTAGTATGGTTCTCCTCCTAGTTGCCTTCAGTATACAAATAGGATTGTGAGCCATTATTTTTGTTACCAGCGTTTGTACAAAAAAATCTCTCTTTAAGACTTAATTAGTATAGTGGGTAAATGGTAGCACTGGGACCCATCTGTGACATCTTAGAAAAACAGTGTCTAAGAAACAGTGCTGGCACTTAAAGCCAAGCAAACTCTAAATGCTGTAATGCTAGTAACATAGACGTAGCCTGTAGCACATCAGAATATGCCTTTCTATAAATATGTCTCACCAGCACATCTGGAGTCCACCCTGTTCATCTAATACATGCTTATTAGCTTGGAGATATGCTGACAAAAACAAAGAAACAGCTATTTTTTATCAAAAGGTGCAAACATGGTAAAGATGCCTTTTCCCCTTATAGTTGTAAGGCTTGACATGTCATCCAGATAGACAACATCCTGTGGCCCTGACAACAGCTTAGTTCTCAAAACGCTTTTCTTCACACCAGGTAATAAGTGCAGCCGCCAGGGGGAACAAGCCATCACAACTTGCTTGAAAACTGCAGCTGTAGTCTGCTTGAACCTGAGTGACAGGAGCTAAATAAGAAAATCACTTATCATAAATTAGCACAAAAAACAGGTGAGAGAAAAATAAGAAATAAGAAAACCTGACTTAATTGCAGATAGTTGCACCTTGATAGTTACACTCTTTTTTGTTGTTTTTGCTTTGTTTCTGTTTTTTGTTTTTTTCTGGGGGTTTTTTTGGGGGGTGCTTTTTGGGAAGTCAGATCTTTTCATTTTGTTGAGTGCTCAAATGTTAACTGCACCATTAGGGCAGCCGGACATGTTGTGATAAACCACGGGCACTGCTGGCAGCTCCTGTAATTGCTTCTCCAAAATTGGTTCTGTTCACTAAGCACCATGCTGTCGCATTGCCTACCAATGAGACAAGAACAACTTCAATATCGACCCCTCACCTCTATAAGGCCAAATGCACTCTCTTACTGTAGTAAAATCTTTCCTCTGTTGCCTTTGACTTTCCCTTTCTTCATATTGCTCCTTGGATTGTTTGCTACTTTTCTGGCCTGCAAACAAATAGAGCTGAACAGGACGAAGAAGATTTGCTAATAATGAAAGTTCAACGTATTTCAGAGGTCACGGCACCAGAAGTGACCATGGATAGTTCATAAGCTCTGCCACAGGCAACAGAAGAGCGACTACCAGAGGCAGTGTTGAAATGACGAGAGAATGAGAGGTCCCAGTGGATTAGCCCAGCTGTTTCTGCTCCAGATGTCCAAGGCCGGCAATAAAAGCAGGGTGTAAATTGTTTTTTTTCCCTCCCTCTCTGTGGTCCTCATTCGATTTCTCTTCCACCTGAGCAGCTCCTTGCCTGTCCGTAACCAAGGAATCAATCTGCCATCGTAATTGGTGGTAATGCCTCCCTGTTTGGTTGACCCTCACCATGTTATGTTCCCCTGTCGGTGCTGCATTGTGGGCTGCACTAAATCTGTCTTTCTCCATCTCTCATGCTCTTTCTACCACTCTCCCTGTCTCCCTCCTTTATTACAGCCAGATGGGGGAGTTAACTGTTTAGTCCAGGACAGTGCCTTCTGAAGGGTAGCTCAAATGTCACCCAGCAAATTCGAACACCTGCTCTGGTAATCACGCCTAATCGGCTAAACTGAACACTCTCTGACTCAACAGACACAGCTCATTTGGGTTTCATCAAAGTTTCCTGAAGCCTTGAAGGATTAGCACACATTGGGGGAGGTTAAACAATTGTGTTCTTCAGCAAAACACCTAGTGCACAGGTGGATTTGCCAGGCGTCACTGCACACAAGACTCATTTATGTCTCATCACGAACATAATACAGTGCTGCCCAGAGAGTCATTACAGAAGTGTTCCTGCTCAAGAAACATTAATTATTCAGAGATAAACAAAATAAAGCCCATATTTCCTCATACTTCGATATGCATATTCTACTATGCACTAGTGGCCAAAACATAGATAAACAACTGTTAAGAGGGGGAAAAGCATTTATTAGATATGGCTAATCGAGCCATAACATCACAAATATACTAAAATGGGATGAAACATTTTCTTTAAACTCAAGAACAGAAAATAAATACAACATTTCTTCATGACCACCTATTTTCTTGAGCTACCAATTTGTTGGTGCAAACAAGAGATAGACAATAAAGAGCCATTACTTTCATGACTGGACAAACATACAATTTCTTTACAATGATCTTTTATCATTCTTTTGACTGGAAAAAAAACACCAAAACTAAAGCCCAGCAACACATTATATTGTATTACCACAAAAGCAGAAACACCTTGTGTTCATTAGTCCTCTTATCCATTTTTCAATTGGTTCGTCCTCCTCATATGGAGAGTGGAATTAGAGATGGCTTTGGGTAAGATGTACCTGGCACTAAAATGATGTGGTTATGAAAGCATGTCGGTGAGGATCAAAATGTTCCTCTTAATGGAAATTAGGTTTTCCCCCACAATATCTCTTATATGGATTTAAAGTGCCACCTACTGGCCAGCAGCTACAGCTTTTTCAAATAGGAAACTAAAGAAGAAAGGACATGTCATCAAAGTCTGAATTACTTGAGAAAAAAATCACAAAAATGAAACTAGCATCATTTACAGACAACAGTGTTTGTATCTTTGATTTCTCTAGAGCAGGGAAAATCTACGACCTTGGCAAGCTCAGATCCAACAGACCAGGCTCTAATAGACTCCCTGGAAGGACAGCAGTACCTGGGTCAGGTGTGGGAGGTTAGAGCTAAATGTTCAGGATGGTAGATCCCCAAGAACGAGACTGGGCACTGCTCTAGGTAATACAGAGTATTATCTGCTATTTCTTAGTTATTCACAAACACTAGTTCTCAGTTAACATCATGAGATGGGTATTTGTAATACAAGACAAAAGCAGGCTTGAGCATGGTAGTTATTTTTTAAAAGCCATAAACCCCAGACTATGAGAGGGCATTGCTGTTGCTAATGATAGTTGAGCTGAAAAGATGGAAAAACAAACAACACTAAGACAAGAGAATAAGGAAACATGGTGCCTTACAACTAAAACACATAATACAGCCCTTTATATCAAAGAGAAAAGAGGACAAATGAGATCTTCACCAATGTAAAGCAGTGTATTTTCCTTGCCAGTTCACATGCATGTTTCTTATCATCATACATCATCTACCATCTGAGAAATTGTGAAGTATGTAGTATCTGCTGTTCTCACATCGCCCTTTTACTATAAAAGGCATGTGATTTAGAAGTTGTCAGGATCAGTTACCACAATTTGAACAAAAATATCAACTCAGAACCAGCTTTCAAACTTTCTCTGCAGCAGCTGCTGTTTCATACTAGGACAAGAGTGATGCAACACCACAGACTGCAAACACTAAACGTCTGTGTTAGTGATGGATCTGATTTTAACAGGCTCTACATGATCACACTGTCCCATAGTTTCTCACTAAAGCAGTTTGGTAGATAACAGTCTCCACTAGTATTCAGATCAAAATAAGCTGGGCTACATGACAATATTTATTATTATTGTAATAAATTAGGTCACAGTAAGCCTCAATATGCTTTTCTGAGCATGTCATTATATCATAACTACATGTTTCACTACAGACAGAGGATTAGTCTGGATGTACTTTCTGCATGCTAATAAACACCGAGTTGAATGAATCTGCATGAAACTAATCTAACAGGCAACTTATCATTGCCAGCCTAAGAAACGTACAGTAGAGTTAAAACATCAAAGAAACTGCATTTCTCCAAGCTCATAAATACACTTACATAAACATACCTGATAAAATAAGAGAATAGAAATACTGCACATTAGTGTGCACAATGTTACAAAAAAGATAACTTAGCATTGGAGAAAAGTGATAAAGTGATCTAGGGATAAGAAACACTGTTACAACCCCGATGTGAATCAGTGAACTAAAAGTAGTAGAATTTGAGAAGATGTGAGTTCCAATTCATGTGTGCACTTAGACCATCTTTATATTGTTTTTTAAAGTGGTTCCATTAATGCATAATGTAACAAGAAACATAAGACATTGCAAAAAAAGTGAGCGTTCAAGTAATGACAAACACAAAGTTACTGCACAAACTGTAGCAGCATTTCAGAAGAGGTGAGGTCCTATACTGTAGCGTTGGGCCACAATATTAATATGGGGATATATCGTCGACCTTGCCGTTACGATACAATATTCGTTACTTTTGAAAACTTACACCACCACCCCTTTGAAGGGGATGCACGTCTCTGAGCTTTCACTTTCTACCTCCATGTTTTAACAGAATTTAATCCCTAAAAGGTATGAAAAGGCTTAAAACAAACTTCTCTTCTGAGGACAGTTATATGAGTGTAGCGCGTGTAATTACTCATTTCTATCGCGATATCTGAGAGTTCTTCAGGGACATTAAGCGGCTCTGTTAAAAATGATTGCTGCATTCGGTGCTAAAGCAACACGCACATGTACATTACCAGTAATAATAAAAGAGAAAAACAAGTTTTGTACAAACATATGTGCAGTGTAATATGTGAGTTGTACGTGAAGATACGTTCAAGCATTACAGAGGAAATCTGCACGTTCTGAGAGAATGTTTTACGTTGTATGTAGCAATGCACTGTGTAGTGATCGTTCAACTACGCTGTTAACATGATGTTAACACAACTTGCCAAGTGACAAAGGGGAACAGAAATAAAGTGCTGAAGCTGAAGCAGTGATTGCTGTGCACTTCCGACCGCAGTCACAAAGCAAATATGAGAAAGGTAACAACAGCATTGCTGTTACTTATGTACGTTAATAACGCATCCCGTGTTTCTGTTATATCGCTCCGTAATTGTGCGATATATCAATTATCGCAGAATCACAGTATCGAAATATTGTTATCGTGGGCCATGTATCGTGTATTGTTTTGTGAGATACAGTTCAGTATATGCGCGTGCTTAGACATTCTGTGTGTGTACAGGAGTACAGTCTCAATAGTCGGCATTTGTGACAAAACATTAATTTGCCGATATAGCGTTGATCTTGCTCACGCAATACCATAATCGATATGGGTAGAGTTGCAAAAGGGCGGAAAATTCCTGGTAGATTTCCGGTACATTTTTTAAACTTTCCATGGAAACATCAGTTTAGGAATTTTCTAAATATTCCAAATTGAAAACTTTCAATGGGAATTAATGAGATTTAACTGAACATTTTGGTTAATTTAAAGAAACAGTCAAAAACAAACAAATATTTTGTTTAATCATAATCAGATATGCATGCAAAAAGATACGATTAAAAAAACATGACAGATTTATTTGTTAGTAGAACTTATCACTTGAGTACAATGTTCCTTATAGCGCCTCCTTCGAAGCATAAAATGAAATGAACTCTCTTTTCCTCCATAAAGTCTGATTCAACATGTCAAATAAAAGCACTTTTCCTGAAGCTTTTCAAGCCCGTTTTTTTGAGATGTTCTGCATTTCTGCCAAATACTTTCAGGCTTTTTCCTCAACCTCAATAGTCACAGGATTTTTTACTTTGGGTCCAACATGTACTTATGCTGCTGCATGCACTGACTTCACACAGAACTCCTGGTGTAAACTGCACCTGTCTTTTTCTAAAAAAAACACTAATGAAATAACAGATAGGTAGATAGCTAACTGAACAAATTTTGTGGATTTCAAAATACTTTAAACTGATGTATACATTTTTGTATGGTTTCCTAAAACCTCATCATATTTACAGCATCCAGCACCATGATAAGCTAGCTTTAATTAAATTGTGTTATTGTATTGTAGCTAGCTTAGCATATCTTGTATACAAATTAGCTAACTAATTTTGATTTAATATTTGCTATTTAAACTTTAATACTTTAAAGTTTAACATTATAGATCAAATATTGTCTCATATCATCAAATCGGCTTGACTTTATGTAGTCGTTGAGCTCAAATGTGTGGCTTCAATAGTCTGTATTTGTGTTGTGGGTTTAAAAAAGTAGCTTCAGTATTTTAGAAATCTCTAAATCACTGTGCATGTGATGGAGGAATGCACAGTGCATGTAGGGGGTGTGGCCTCAACAGTCCTGCAATAGGTAGTGTGCTGTGTGCCTGGGATTGAGGAAGAGCATAAACACTGAATGAATTTATCAAATTTGATTGTTTTAGCCAAAATTATGCTAGAATATATTTTTACCAAGTTATGTTCCCAACTATTAACTTTAAAAACTTCCTGTTTATTCCCATTAATCCCCATACATTTCTATGGAAATTTTCCAACTTTGAAAATTCCCGAGATGTTGTAAAATAAATAATAAAAATTATAATAAAATAAAAAAAGATAAAAATAATATTAACGCCGGGTCCCAAAACGGCATTAAGCTTTCGAGTGAGTCTCTCGAGCGAACCTGGAGATACCCTGAGTAGGTGAAGCTGATGCACTGCGATTTCCACTCCACTCAATAGGCCTACAGCATACAGCATACAGCATACAGCATACAGCATACAGCATACAGCATACAGCATACAGCATACAGCATACAGCAAGATGTGTGTAATTAGATGGAGTTGAGCATTCGGATGTTCAGGATTTAATGCCTGTATATGTTCTTTTTGTAAAACCTCAAAAATCTAAAATGTATATAGTTTGTCTACAATAGTCATTGTGGAGTTCTACAAAACCACACAGATACAAAACACCTCACTAAAACATCAATGACCAAATAAAACCCATTATATGAAACTTCCATTACAGTTCTCTTTAAAAATGTATGAGGTACTATAGTAGACTAGAAAAAAATGATTTTTTTATTGAAGTAAAACTACTGAAGTTCCATTTCTAAACACAATATACCAAATAACTGCCTATATTGTTTGGGTAGCAACAGCAGTCTCTTATTAGGAAAGTAATCTCCACAGCAAATACAACTGTCCACCAGAAAGTAATTGAAGCAAGGCTTCAAAAACGATCTAGTTCCACTGTAGTTTCCTCTCTAACACAGGATACTCGTTATGCTTACTCCTGACCATGTAAGGAGAATCAGAATCATTTCAGGAATGTCCTAACACACTGATAACACCCTCTACAGCTCACACACTTTCCACCTGAATCACCAGAGCAGATTCCAATGGCTTCAACGGTCTCGAGCCTACATTTTACTTCTCTCTTTCCTTCTTTCACTCGTAATTTAAATTAACTCTCTCCCTCCACCTTGTAAAAACTCAACATCACGACAGAGCTATTCTGTCCCCAAGGCATCTGGGTTATGGGCAAAATTAATCATCTGTGCAAGATTGCCCATTACAGCAATGAGAGAGAATTTGCCTCGGCCTGGGGCTGAAACTCTGAAATCTGCCAAATGCGTCTGAATGAGAGACTGTGACACAATTCAGTGCTGCCAACCAGTGATCTTAAGAGGACCAGATAAAGACAACGAATAACTAGAACACTCATTAATAATTAGTTGAAACCCAGGGATTTTTCAGTACTAAACCCATTACAAGCTCTGCATATTCAACAACCAATCCAAAGAGAGCCTGGCACAACTTTGCTTGGGCTGTTTGTCCACGTGGGTGCTTAGACAGACATTCAGACAAAACACTGCACCAAGCACGGCAGCAACAGTGGATTAGACTGTCTTATCTCTGAGCTAATTTTATCCTTTGATTTAACCACTGCACCTCAGCAGTCAACATCTCAGTGTAATACAGCAGCGAAAAACAGACTAATACCAGCATTAGTGCAAACATGACACTTAAGAAGAGGTAGCACTAATTAAAAAAAACAATATTATACAATATCTGTAATTTAATAGTTGTATATACACTATATTCCCAAAAGTATTCACTCATAGAAATAAAACAATTTCATGCTTCCAACTTTGTGGTAATGACTGAGTCAAGTCAACATTAGTATCTGTCCTCACAAATGTGCTTCTGGAATAACGTTAAAAATTCCTATAAACTCACTCCTAAACCCTGTGGAAAGCTTTGAAAGTTGAAACTGTTATAACTGCAAAGGGTGGAACTACGTCATATTAAACCCAACGGATTAAGTATGGATTCACTTAATTTACATGTATAGGCAGATGAGCGAATACTTTTGGCAATAAAGAGTATGTCGAATAACAGACCTTATGTGATGCTATGTAGTTTATAATGCTAATATCTAATGTTAAGAATATTAGAAGAGTGACCGTCAGTAAGTGGTGAGCAGCTGAATCAGTTGGTGCTTCTCATATTCACTCCACCCACTAGTACATGAAATCCACTCCACCCACTAGTACATGAAATCCACTCCACCCACTAGTGCAGGACATTCACTCCACCCACTAGTACAGGACATTCACTCCACCCACTAGTATAGGACATTCACTCCACCCACTAGTATAGGACATTCACTCCACCCACTAGTA
>JBBIGC010000039.1:15959291-15983870 GCA_037576955.1 Lepidarchus adonis
TGTGTGTGTGTGTGTGTGTGTGTGTGTGTGTGTGTGTGTGTGTGTGTGTGTGTGTGTGTGTGTGTGTGTGAGAAAGCAAACAAACCCATCATGGTCAAAGGGAGTTGGAGGGGGGGCTTATTGACAGACACACAAGAAGCGAAGAGACACTGACCTTTCCATAGCGCTCTGGGATCAGATTGCACCGTTACGCAGAGGTGATCTAACGAGCACACGACAGGACCAAACTGATCACAGATCAGGGCTTATTCTTCCCCACGCAGCAGCAGGAGCAGGGATCTCTGGTCGTCTTCAGTGCTGTATGTCCATGCCCACATGCCCTTCAGCAGTATCCGCGGCCCTGCTTTACTGCTCGGGTGAAGTCTCCGGACCGGTGAGCTCCTGTAGATGCCGCAGGCTCCAACCAGTCGGGTTCTTCCGCTGCGCTTCTCTCCGCAGTGTCCGCTAAACACAGACCCCACACGACGGTGAGGAAAACGCGCTCCGTCAAGGCGACTTCAGAAGGGCCTGGCCGCGTGAACCTATCGACGAGCACAGCGGCCTGTAAACGTTAAGACGAGAGAATCCTCCAGTGTTTGTATCCGTCTCCCCCACCTCCTCTCCCCTTGCCAACTCGCAGCTCTGCAGCCTGACGCGCGTCCTGTGCTCCTATTGGCTGGCGGCGAGAGGGCGACCGCCCCGATTGGTCAGGTGAGCAGGTGACTCGCTAACACAGCCACGATATTGATTCAGTTCACTAATCCCGATTCAGCAGAACCAAGCTTCATACCCACCAATTCTCCGAAGTCTTACAGCGACATTAACATTAATTCACTCGATAGAGTATATATAGTATACGCAAATGTGTGCTTTTTAGTTTCGTGTTCAGTCTTGCAGATCTGTACATTATTTTTATTTCTTATTGTCTTAAGGCTCCAAATGATCTAATTGTATTCGTACTGTGAAAAAGCGATTTCTCAGAGAAATGTGAACACATCCACATGATACTGTTATGAATACTGTAGGGTGCAATGCATCATTTATATACCCCTGCAAATGAAGAGCTGACATTAGTGTTTGAGTCTTAATCGGGTAACAGCAAAACAAACTTGCTGTGAAGAGGGAACTTAAAGTTGGAGTCATTTGACTGGTGAATCGATTCGAGAAAAGAACCAGTTGAAATAAATGATTCAGTCAGGCTGTTCGCTTTGCTGGTTATAGTCACTAAAAGTTTAATGTTCCTACAGTGAAATTCAGCCTTATTCCGTGCTTCCATAAACAGCACGATACATTAATCCGAACATGACTATCAACAGACAGAAGTCAAAGTTAGTAAGAATAAAAAAAAAAAAAAACCAACATTACAGTGAACTGTAAGTGGGTCCTTATGTTAAGTCACACTCAACATACTGCATTATTATTGGCTGCTTTTTTACACCGCTTTTGCGAAGTTTGTGTTGGAACTAGTTGGTGAGTGGAGCAGATGAATACACTGCATCACACAGCGCTATATGAGGGAGACGGTGCTGTGCTATTCGCTCTCTTTCACTTCTGTTGCTTGTTTGGAAACTTCATTATGGCTTCCAAGTGCAAGACAGACTCTACAGTAAAGTTCAGGAACAGTTTCACTTCATTACTGCTGTGTGTGTGATCCATGTGTTTATTTTACCCACGGACTATGATTCCCAGAAAGCAATTCTTTCCACCTCTTTTCCACCTATATTACCCACCTGTTTTCCCACACCAGACACTTCATAGACCACAATGCATTGCTCCCCATGAAACCCACCATATCACACAACAAACGCCTACGAGAGACTTGTGTTACCCGTGTGCTACTCGTTCATGTTTCATAAATATATACCATCATTTAAAAAAATGTTTAAAATTTACCTCTACAATCAAAAGAGGAAATTAGAAATCTAGGTGTAATCTTTGACTCAACTTTTAAGTTTTAAATCACATAAATAAAATAATTAAAACCGATTTTTTTTTCACTTAAGACATTTTTCTAGTTAGAACTATTCTTAAACATCAGAATGCTGAAAGACTGCTCCATGCGTTCGTTTTTCATGGTTAGACAACTGTAATGCTCTGTTCACAACTCAAGGACTGATGAATTGTAAACATTATTATTGTTATAAAATTGAAGACATTTTTTTAACTAAACTTAGTCACTGTTACAATGACATTACAGAGAATTGTAGTGCCAAATTGCAAACATTGTTTCCATAATATAACAATACAGTGCAGAAAAAGGAAAACTAATACATGGCATTATAAACCATACAGATCAGTCAATACCTCTGATAAGAAAAAATCACATACTCTGTTTACAGTAGAGTTCAAATTCACCATACATTTCTTAAAAATTCAATCTTCTGATAATAAAATGATTAAAGCACATTTACTAATGAACTAACAGGCTTGTCACAGTGGCCTGTTACCATCCACGTGTAGGTTTCCATGTGCCTACAATCTTCCCTTTGCTATGGACATAGTAGACTGGATGCATTGCAGCTGTAGCACAAGCCTGGAAATCACAAGAATGCAAACAAATGTGTCTTATTAATTGCTTTAGTCCTGAGGAGATCTTTTGTTATTTCAGTGATGCAGTATGTCTATTTCACATTTACCCCTGTAAGACATTTTAAAAATGTCTTAATTGTTCTTATTGTGACCCTGGTACACCATCAGGACATGGGTAAGACATCTAGAGCCTCTAGGTAGTGAGAATGAGCAATCAAACATTTAGTTGGAATGCTTCTACACCAAAGAGCTGCTAGTCCAAAAACCACATGCCACAGGATTAAAAAGCTAACACAACAGTTGCATCAATTATAAAATTCCTCACAACAGTTAAATGGAGACAAAGTTAAAGAATTAAAATGTGGTTCCAGGACAGTAATTCAGCTTGTAACATGTCAAACGTTTAACTTTGTTCTGTGGCTTTTTAAAGGAAAAAACAAATTGCAATAGATGTTAAATAGATGTCATAATCCTTACAATTTTCTCATAATTTATAATAATCTCATCTCATTATAATAATCTCATAATTTGAGACATGCCAAGTTGTGGAGGATACCAAAACTTTAAGTGACATTTGAGTCTTAACAATATGTTAACAAATCTGCATAAAAGACAGTGAAGTGTTGCATAGAGCTTGGCCTATACAGTTACATCACTACACTACTGTTACTGTCTATTTACAGTTATTTTCCTTATTATTAAGTACTTATATTCCCAACAGTTCTTTTGTTGTCTGTGTACTTTTATTATATGCTCTTACAAAAAGGCACCACATAGAGTTTCCTTGAGCAACGGCTTAGAAAAAATAGAGATGAAAAGGAGAGTGAGCATAAAGAATCCTTTAAGGGTTTCCAAACCTCCACGTAATACAGATGTCCTTTACCAATTGAATAGTTACAATACAGTATGTGTAGATTATTTACACATTAAAAAGGTGCTCCCACACACAAAGTACATATACAATGGTTCTCCATCCACTAAATAATTCCTTGGTGAATCAAAAGTGGTTTTTCTGTGGCATCACATAGACAGCCCTTTTGACCACCTTATTTTTAGCAGTAAACATAATAATATGTATATGGAATGCAATACTCATAAAATAGTGCAACTAAAAGTGTATATTGAGGTTTTATTTAATTTTGCTAACTGTAACCAGGAATTATATTACACACACACACACACACACACACACACACACACACACACACACACAACGTTTTGTGTCTTACATGGTACGGCATAAGGGAGACCATTGAGCCCAGAGGGAACTGACTAAAATCCAGCTTTCCAGAGACAGGCTCCACCCTGCCATGCTCTTGAGTCATGGACAGCAGTCTGCAAACAAATAAAATACTCACATTTTTCCAACAAGCTGAAAGAAGTGAATGTCTGAAGGTTTGAACTTTCATTCTTTACCTTTACATATTTCTTGATAGTGGGAATCTGCAATTGCTAAAACTTCATAATGCATAGTTTTACACCCCATACAAATGGGAGCCCCACAGATGAAAACTAAAATTTCCTATTGAATGCATAAGTGAGTGAACAAGTCCTGGATAGCTGGACTCTTGATTTTCTTATTTGTATGCAAAAACACTACTCACTACTAACCAGATTTAGGCTGCTTTCCAATAGCTCAGCAAACACATTAACTTCATGTGTTTTATGTAGAAAAGCAAAACAATGATTAATATCTGATCACAAACACAGTACAAATAGGAGTGCTTACATTTAATAATTAACATGACTATTAATTTATTATTTGTACAGGGTTAGCTGATAATTTCCGGGACTGACAGACACATCAAAATATATGTCGTACCCAATTTCATCATCTGACTTTGTAAAGTATTCATCTTGTGCGTTTTGGTGTGAAAGTTCCAATAAAACCAACTTGGATCCGTATGGTGTATAGTCCATATTCCATATATTCCAATTATCATTAATTAATTTTCCAGCCACCATGCCAACTAGCCCAACACTGATTTCTAAATATAAAGAATCCTGTGATTACCATTTACAAACCTCATTATATTTCTTACTTTAGTTCTGGGTGGTTTTCAATGACAGCATAGCCTGTCGGTAGACGTCCTCCTCCATCCAGACTGAGAGCAGTCCATCCACAGTCTACTAGTAACTGGTTCCTGTGCGGATAGTGACCTATGACCCTTGTCAGAACTCGTACCGCAATGTCTTCAGTTTTACAGGAGCCGATCATAGATTGTTGGACGTCTATATACACACAAACACCCACACACACCCACACACAATAAATCTGCAGAGTGAAAAAGACTCAGGAGTTTCCAGGGATATTCAATTATACAAATATTAACTGTATCCTCAACTGGGGAACTGATATTACATACCACTGACCATAAAATACGTAGTTTCCAGGATGGACCTCACTTAACATAGCCATGTCTGGAACTGGGTGGCTACAGGAAGGTGTGGAGCCAATGCTCAGTTTATTACTTTGAACTCCAACAGCTTTTAGTCTGCATCACACAAAAAGAGAATAAGTGAATAAACTGCTTGGAGGGCACAAAAATCATACAGCCAGTACATTTCCTGTGACAGTTATTAGAATGAAGTGGATAATTAACCTGGAAATAACTTCTAACAAGTGTCACAGCTTTGTTCTTTCTTTGGTATACGGCCATAACAGCATTCCATTTAAAGCAGCAAATGAACAGCATACTTCTCTGCAAACTGTAAAATGATTGTTGTCGTATCTTGGGCAACAGCCTTGATCTGGTCCTCCCCCTTACAGCCATAGGTGTTTCCACAGTGGGCGTAGATTCCTGTCAGTTCCACCCCCTCTGTCTCAGAGATTTCCTTGGCCAGATCCAGGGCACCAGGTTCAGAGTGAGGAACACCAGCTAAAATATGGTTCAGTTCACATGAGTTATCTTCTTGTCTTGCATGTAAGTGAACTAGTAATTGTCTTGTCACTTTTACTTTTGAGTTGAAACAAATGAAGAGTTCAACACACATCTGTGTGATAATAATACTGTAGGAGTAACGTCAGAACCCAAGCCACAGAGAGTCTTGTTTGGAAACACTTAAAATTTTGGAAAGATGTCAAAATTGTGTAACCTCAAAGTGAAGTCAGTCGTTCATTGTGCCCTTTGCGTTTTCCTTTGCGTTTTCCATCTGCTTTCAAAAAACTCTTAGCAGGCTGGTTTGCCAGGGCCCCCTGCTGGGTTTCAACAAACCGGCATCTCGCATCTAGCCTTGGCCGGGTCTACTTTCCACAGGACCTGAGCATAGTTTGTGCCCCCTTGTATATGGGCTCTGTCATTACTTTACAGAAATGATTACATTCTTCTGATTCTGCAAATATGTAAGAAATACAGGACATGCCTGCTCTGTGTTGACCTCACCTCTACCATTGTCACAGTCCAACTTCATCCACACATGCCAGAGTTTGCCTTGCTTCAGTGGTTTCTTCTTCAGTTCCTGTAGTGCTTGGATATTGTCCACCAGCACATGGAACAAAGACAGCCTTTCTGATAACTCAGCGCAGTGTTCTACTTTGTCGAAAGGCAGTGGGTATGCATAAAGAATGTCATCATAGCCATGGTCTGCATAGAAAGTCGCCTCAGCCAGAGTAGACACTACAATGCAGCGTCGGGAGCCCCCGGTCATGATGTCTGCGCATTCACTGTGGTCAAAATAGAACAGGAATAATAGGCTGTATTAATATTTGTAGCATATTTGTGACCAGAGAGACATCCACTAACCCTGCTGCTAAAACACCCCACACACTGAACACTTGAACATCTGAGTGAACATTGCTGTCTGTGCACTTAATCACTCTACAGTTTATCACACTGGACACTACATCTGCACTAATTTGCAGTTTCTACCTGTGCTGCTGTTTTAGCAGTATTATCCACTTCCTGATGCTTCCACCTCTGGTTCTCCTGGACTGTTTCTTTTCTAACCTTTTGTGTTATAGCTGCTTAATTTCTTTTCCTAATTTCACTGCTTGTTGTAAGTGTATAACTAGGAATGTGATAAATAAACACCTTGAATCTTCAATTGAATCTTGAAAACTGAGAGATTTATACCAAACCCGCTGCTACAACAGTGCCAACAGTACTGAGAAAGCCCAATCCCACCTGTTACATGTACTGTTTTCTCTTCTACCATTTGGCGAATGGTATCAAAGCTTCTGCTCTGGCTGCACAAACTTTATAACAGTTTCATACCTCAGGCCTTCAGAACTTTGAATGCTAATAAAGGCTTAATTCCTGCGTTACAAAATGTCATTCCAGTGTAAAACCTCACTTTGTCTTGTACATTCCTCACACTACACTCTGGACTCAGTCTAAACTTTAAGATCACACCTTAAAGCCTCAACATCCCATTTATTCACACTTTACTGTTATATGTTATTTTGTTTAATTGTAGTGTGTCTGACGCATCTTGCACTCTGCATGTTGTTTTATGGAGAAACGTTTCATTTCACTATGTACATGACCACAGCTCTGATGAAAACTAACCTTTGACCTTTGACACTACACGGAAGTCATGGAGACCCTGGGACACTTTTTTTCTGCTGGTCTACGTGTAGAAAATGTCTTTGTTATGACGGAGTGAGGCAACTATATGTACAGCTTGCAAATCTTACAGTGTTTTATGGGTTTTCATGTGAGGTCGCAGCTGCACTCCCAGAGTCCGTGCGCGCTCCAACATCACACTCGTGTTTCTCTTCACGATATCGAGGTCAACAACAAACGCTGGTGTACGGAGGTCCTGTGTAAACTCTGCGGCAGTACTGGCCATCGTCAAATACTGCAGAAATAAAAAGAGAGCCTCCTTTATGTTAATTAAAAACATTAACAGTGATAATCCTACCATGCGTGATGTGATAATTCTCTCGGCTCTATGCAGACTCCTACTGCACAATATTCGCTGAAATAAGTCCACCCTACCGGGACATTTACAAAGACTACAAGCTAATTTCTCCACTAATATATGAATTATCCCTAAGCTAACGATAAAACTACACACAAGAATACATTAAACAAGACTTGCCTCAGAAACGCTCACTTTCTTACACGGTGTCTTTCTTTGAATCGAACCAACAGAGAAGCAAGATGGGGCGTTTCCTGGGAGGTCTCTGCTGATTGGTTTACCACCACAGACTGAAGGCAGCAACATCCAATGAAGTGTCTCAGATCCACGGGACTCTGGTTAGAGGGTGCACGCGGGAGGGCTGCGTCCCAAATGTGCATTGTTACGATGTAAAAGGGGTTGTGACGGTGAGATTTCCAGTGCCATAATTATATTATGTTTTCTCGTTATACGGTACTTACGGTTTCATTACTATTTTCAGATAAAACAACCCTTAATACATAAAATATTCAAAGGGCTTATTGCAGAAGATATATATCCCTTGTGACATTTTGTCACTGTTATACTAGGATTATTATTATTATTATTATTATTATTATTATTATTATTATTATTATTATTATTTTTATTATTATTATTATTATTATTATTATTATTATTATTATTATTATTATTATTATTAATAATAATAATAATAATAATGCATTAATTTAAAATCACAGTTTTACTGCTGTTATCAGTTGACACAGAACTTTTTTGAATTATTTTCTTCCTAACTGAAACATTTTTAATTATGACTTAATCTGCTGATTATTTTTTTAAATTGTGGGTTAATATGTAGATTTCTTTTTAATTACATGTTAATTTGATTATTTTCATTACAGTTTAATATACTGATTATTTTTTATTAGGGGTTAATTCACATTATTTACATTACAGTATTGGTAAATCTAATGATTATTTACATTATGGGTCAATTAACTGATTTGCTGATTAACCCACAGGTTATCCATAATGCAAATACACCTACAGTGTGTGGTTTTGTTTACATACCCCATTGTCACATATTGTTCTGTATCATGTTCTGTTATATTCTGTAGCCTTGTCAGCTGTCTTGTTATGTGTCACTCACCCTGTCACAGCTGTAGCAAACTATGTTCATGTATTTATACCCTGTGGTTGATTTGTTCAGTGTTGAATCTCTTGTCATATCACTGTTATCCCTGTAGTAATTCTGTTTGTGTCTTTCTTGGTCTGTTTTTTTTAAACACAGTGTAAACACAGTCTCTCTAAGAAATGGAAAAATACACAATATTTTCAGCAAACATTGACGCATAATTACTTTTTATGCCATAAATTGAACAAAAATACAAAATAAAAATATTATTATGGCAATGTGCAAAAGTTTTGGCACCCTACCAAATGAGTACTTAGTAAAAACTCCTTTGGTAGATATCACAGGTTCCAAACAATTTTTAGAGCTAAAAGTCTTTCAATTCTTGTACTTGGGGTTTTCTCCCATTCTTCCTTTTGACTTTTTCAAACAAAGTTAAATAAAGTTAAACATTCAGTAAATAATCTTTGGAGTGTTGATTTTTTAAACATGTTTGCAGTATGTTCCTGCACCCTTAGTCCAAGTACCCCTGGCACATCATAGAGTGAGCTTGATGATGAGGATGCAGCCCACAGATCCCTATTTCTACTTAACCTGCAGGGTCAGGAAATTCAGAAATACTTAAGAAAGCCATCCACTGCTTTTATAAACCCATGTGATTCTTAAATGCAAGCATTTCCTGAACTTACAGAGTTGAGATGAGACTAATAGCCTCACATTTATAAAGCAGTAAATGAGTCATGGAAAAGTCATAGGGAAGTCATGCATAGCCTTTTAAAGAGTTCCTGGCCAAACTGAAGTGGATTAAAAAGTTGAAATTTATCAAATGTGTAGTTATTATTTTTGCAAAAAGTATGGCTCTATACAGAAAACAGTTTCATTCAAGAAATACACAATAGTTTAGTTGTTTTTTTTATCAACATAGAAGTTGATGTAGGACTGTATGATCTATTGTAATTTTATATATTATATTGCCTAGGATTTGACAACAATGACAGCAGAGATTATTTGAAGTGTACCACAGCATTTTTTTTATTGTAGCAACACAGATGTTGACAAAGTAATGGGATTCATTATTTGAATACAGCATGTCAAAATATTCATTTCATCATCATGGCATCCTAGAATTCACTGACTACATTTGATTACAGTGCTCTAAAAGACTCAAAAAAGACACAGTTATGGTCTTTCTGCTCTTTGAAGCTAAGTATGTAAACATACTTCATTTAATGTGAACATTTCGTTACCCTTTCATAAGCATATATCAGAAGCAAAGAGTGCACCCGTGAGTGATGCTAGATTGGTCTGGTTTCTCCTTGATAATGGTGAGAAAAAGCTGTGGTGTGACTGGATCCGTGTCAAATATGAAGAAAATAATGAAGGCACTACTTAGGCCAAGGACGCCCAATTCCAGGAATGAAGGGCCAATTTGCAACACATTTTGGTTTATTTTCTTGCTCAGACACACTTTGTTTAACTCACCTGTTAATTGTCAGGTTAAGTGAGTGTGTTTGAAGAGAGGAACTACCAAACTGTGGTGGATATCAGCCCTCCAGGTTTAGAGTTGGGCAGCCCTGACTTCGGCTTTAACTGAGCCTCAGTTCATCTGTGTCTAGGGTAAGGGTGCCCTTCAGGAGTGAAACTGAGCCGCCCAATGTAGCGCAACATACTAAGGCAGCTATTATCTGACTCTGAGATCTGTGATATGTTTTTCTCAATATGCGCTTCATTTAACCCTGAATTAGATTTCAGCTGATATGTGACAACTCATGAAAAACCTCTTTCAAAGATATACAGGAAAACTCCAGTCTTGCTCTAGTTAAGCACCTTGGTGTGAACACATACATCAGGTAGAACCCCCTTTAGTAAAACAGAAAAGAGAGAAAAAAACTACTATGGCTTTTTCAAATAACTTTATCAAAAAGTTAAACATTCAGTAAATAATCTTTGGAGTGTTGATTTTTTAACATTTTTGCAGTATGTTCCTGCACCCTTAGCCCAAGTACCCCTGGCACATCATAGAGTGAGCTTGATGATGAGGATGCAGCCCACAGATCCCTATTTCTACTTAACCTGCAGGGTCAGGAAATTCAAAAATGTTTTAAAAAGCCACGCACTGCTTTTAGAAACCCATGTGATTCTTAAATGCAAGCATTTCCTGAACTTACAGAGTTGAGATGAGACTGAATTAAAACCCTGACCCTAATCACCAAGCTGACTCCAATAATACACCAATTCCTTCCCTCCACTAGTGTGAGCTTTAGATCCCTGCCCCTCTCAGCAGATCCACCGAATAAAGCGCTCAAAGAAGCTGGGCTTGAGCAATTGGGTGAAATCCTGTCCTCTAAAAATGGCTGACCGGTCACCCAGCGCGAGCTTCGTCAACACTTCTTGGTCGACATCGCGGCCCATAGCGATCACTGTGGGAACGCCCTCCTCCCTGCGCATGGAGCTGATGCCCTCCTCCAGATTCTCATTGCTGGTGTAGCCATCAGTGATGAAAATGAAAGAAATTTCAGAATTTCGACGGGTCAATCGGCTTTGTCCACTCATAAGGATGTTATTGACGGCGTATATAATGGCTCTGCCCACGTTGGATGATGAATCCATGTAATTCATGTTTGCGAGACCATTGGAGATTACAGAAATATTGTGTGAGAGTTTGAAAGCCAAGTTTTGGTTATCAGCATCGCCATACTGCAGCAAAGCCACACGGGTGTTTCTTTCATCATTGTCGCTCCGAGCCAAAGTCAGACGCCTAGTTACTACATCCACAAACTCGGTGACACGACGGAAGTTCTCCAGGCCCATGCGTTCCGAACCATCCAGCAAGAACACAAGATCAACAGGTCGCTGGACACAACTGGCCACTGCTGGCTCTGTAAGAGACATGGCATTGGTCACAGCTTTACAATTAGGACTGACCTTACACCTTTCATCTCCTGTAAATGTTTTAACCAGCTGCAGTAGTAAAGAAAATATATAAGCTACAGCCTCCTTTTTCAGCTAGAGTAAAAACCTGAGTAAATCATGACTGAACTGGGTTTATAGTTGATGTTGGATATCTCAGTTTATCTCAGGGGTTATTCTTTGATCAGGGGTCTGAGCTATGATTATGTTTCTAAAGGGCTAGTGTTTCAAAAGACATTTAAACCATTAAAAAACAGAAACTTTACTTAGATCAGCTCTTGGTTACTAGATATCTTTATTTGATACAAAACAGTAATAAATGTCCATTGATTCATGGATATGTACGGTATTGCAGTCTTAGAGCTCTTTATTTTTTTCAATTGCCCATTCATAATATACAGCACTACTACGTAATATTAATATTAATGTGCATCATAATATTCACATAAAGTTCTTACACTAAAAAAATTTGCAATTCTATTCACTTTAACTTTAACCCAATGTTGTTAATCAGTTCACAGAATAAATAAAGAAGGGTATTTATAGTTTGTTCACAGTGAAATGGTTTGCCAACCTTAGTATCTAACCTTAGTGTCTAACCTTAGTGTCTAACCTTAGTGTCTAACCTTAGTGTCTAACTGAGGCCTACAGACAAATTATTCACAATAATGAATGTTCTCCTTGAGGTATCCTCTTCTACGCTACACATGTGCACATGTAGAAGAGAGCAGGGCTGGCTACAAATTTCAGTACGTATTTAAAGTTTGGTGATGTAATCCTTTAAAGAGTTAAGATACTGAAGAAACCAGAAAACTTCACCCACATTTTGCATTTCAACGGATGAGCTGAGAAAGCTAAAAAAAAATGCTCACAAGAGGTCTAGGCCTTAAAGGCAATGTGCAAAATGCAAAACTGTATCACATGATTATAAAAACATTATGGACACCATAGATAGAATATGTACAGATCACTGTCATATTCACAGCTGATTATTCATAGCTATGAGATACCTTCCTCTACAGTAATGTTACTGTAAAATAAGAATCTCCTATATCCTGAGGGTTCAAGCAGCTTAGCATATGTTAATAAGACTGTATCGCGCAGGCAAAGTGTCTCACAGTCAATCAGGATGCCTTTCTTCTACCTCTTTGTCTTTTTCAAGTAGCTAGCTCAAAGAAACCAATGTGAAAGGATCATAAAAAGCAGCAGGAACTGAGGTCACAAGAAAGAAGATTTCCATTTTTCATGTGGTCTTCAAGTCAGAAAAGCAGATTAGTAAATGACCATGCTTAATAGTGGTGGCTTCATGGGCCATTACATGTTAGTTAGCAAATTTTGTCAATGAAGACAGCCCTTTCACAATAAGGTTAAGACCCACATTAGGGATTAACTAACGGGTCATAATGTTACAATCATGCTTAGACCAGCTAGCTTTTGGATATTTTAGTGGTAATATTTTTTCTTTTACATATTCCTACAGTGAGGCCAAGAGCCATCGATTTTCAATAGCAGAAGCGTAAAGCTATAGCCATTGTTTAACTGCCCAATTTGGCCAAATTAGGAGCCTGTGTTCCCTAACACAACCCCAAGGCTTTGTTAGGGTCACCCATGATGTCGCCATAGACAACTCTAAAAGAGTCAATGAACAGATCAGTCCACTGCTGTCTCTCTGGTCCGATGGCAAACTTGGCCCTCTGGGCTGTGTAGGCCATTGTGGCTACAGCCTTGCTGTAGCTATCAGGGTGCTTGGCCTCCTGTAGAGAGCTGAGTAAGTTTGATACGCTTGGTACAGTGCTTGGGACAGGGTTGTCCGTCCCTTCCTCTGCAACGGGTCTGTGTAAGGGATACCCATTCCACTGGGACGCCACATCTGCAAGTCAGGGGTGAGACAATAATTTTAGCACCTTCCAAGCAACTGGCTCCGCCCACCGAGCACAGTGCAAACTATGCCTGGATTGCTAGCTTAATGGCTAGTGTTAGCAAAGTGTATATTTGAGTAGTAAGTTTGATTTTTAAGCCATTTGTTAGGTTTTGGAGATCTGTCACCAGTATCGTATTTACATGTTTAGCTCAATACTCAATACTACAAAAATCTTTAGACTGATAAAAGCTGGTGTTATCTTGCATGGTCTTTGCATTTGTTACTTTAATGCTAGCTTGCTAGCTGTGATTCCTGACACATTGTGGCTTTAACCTTGTTTCTGACCACAGAAGGAGACTTAACTTTTTAGTTTTAGTTATTTAAATCAGGTCAAAGGAAATTTGTGTGATATTGTTGCTTTAAGGTAAGAGAAAAGGGTGATTAGGATATGCATTTGGTGAATAGATAGATAATAAGCAAAAGTAATCAATCCTTTTGTGTTGTGTATACATTAAACCATCTGTTTACTCCAGTAGTGTACGTTAAAGATGAAGTTCCTTGGTATGAATCCAGCCAGCATGATTACACACTCTTTAAAGTAAAGATGGCAAAGTTTAAAAAAAACCTGATAATGAACATAAATCTTACCAGATTCACATGGAAGCTTAGGACAGACAACGACTGGGTCTAAAACACAAAAAAGAAAAAATACAATTATGTGGGCTTAACATGCAAAAAAAAAAAGAAGACAAGAGAAATAAATATTTATTTATATGCAAAGACTTACCTGGGCAAAGCACAGTCTCAATCCTGTCAATAAATTCCTCTGCCACCAAGTCAGTAAAGTGTTTCATAGGCATCACTCTGTCTTTTTTATCACAGGCGATGGAACTCAAGCTCTCATTGTGAGGATTTTGTTCAAACATGTCTCCAATACCAATGGCACTCACGTCAATTCCATCTCTGCAGAGATACTTGAGGAGGTCTGGATTATCTCGAGGGTCAGCGCGACCATCTGTGATGACCACCACAGTTACTTTAGCCTTAGCACGTCTACTGTCGCGGATCAGGTTGTCATAGGCAAATTTCAGAGCAGATGGAGTCCATGTGCCACCAGCGATCCACTCTAGCTTCTTCACTGCCTCTTTGAATACTGACAGGGAATTGATCTTGGAGTCGTTAAGGTGGATGGCCTGGAAAGTGCCATTGTGACTGAACTGGACAACACCAACACGTGTTCCTGCAACGGAAAACATGAACACTCAGGGGGAAAAAGCAGCTTAAAGGGCAGACTACATTCTTACATTGTTAAAAATAACATTTACACACAGAAAAACACTGCAATACCTTATCCACTAACTCAAGACTTAATTAGAATTTAATTATTTGTAAGGTTTTATTTGCATATTACACTTAAGATGTTTTGTATATATTTAAGTCCATTAAATTTACCTTCAGTTTCCTTTACCCTAAACCCTAAAGTTCTAAACATACTTCAGCATAGCTGAAAATATCTGAAAACCTAAGACTAACATTAATTCTGGTTCTAACTGGTTCTAAACTTAGTCCAAATACTAACCTTATGATTATCTGTAGATAATCTATAGGGGCCTGCAATTCTTACAACTAAAACGAAACTACCTTCTAAGTTAACATTAGATTTTGCTTGGTACATTTTCCTTACCAGTCTCTGAGCTGGAATCCTTAGCTAATGAGCCCAGTCTGTTCATGGTGTTGATAACAAAGTTCTTCTCCAAAGTAAAGTTAGTTAACCCCACACTCTCTGAGCTGTCAATCACAAATACAATGTCCAGCGCTCCACACCTCTTCTCACAATCTGCAAAAGAGGAGAGTAGACATAGAGAAAGTTATTAAGATTTTATTTTATTATATAAAGATTCAGTTATTTCCCTCTAGATTCATAGGTCATCGGACACTTACCACAACACCCACAGGTCTCTCTAACGTAATTCATGATATCGCATTCCTGAGGAGATGTGTAGCAAAGTTAATGTCTTGAACCCTAGGTTCAACACGCAGTTACTCATTTTAAGATGTAGTCAGTAGCTGATATGAATGTGGTTAATACTGTGAAATGAATATATATATATATATATATATATAATATATATGTGTAGCTAGCAGAGTGAAGAACTGAAGCGTGAGCTCACACACAAAGCAGGACTTACTGTGAGGCCTGCATCTCCCTCTGGACCAGGATCACCCTGATGAAAAGATGATTGGTTATAAGTATTAAACAGAAATTCAAATAATCTGTTCACTGGCATTAACATGGGTCCAGGGAATTGTGATAAAAAATTAAACAAGTACAAGACAGTGTATTACATACATTACAACCTTCTGAGGTGTTCATAAAGCACATTCAAAGTTGCTAAAGCATCTTTTTTTTTTTTTTTTTTTTTGCTAAAGCATCTTGATGCATCAACAGTAAGAAAGCACAGCTTTGTGTTTTAAGAGTCCCATGCTTGGTATCAACACGGACAAACTCTCTGTACTAATCTAAAAGTTACATGATGTGATATTTATGGAAACCTCATTGATGTATGAGGCATTCTACAAATTTACAACTAATATCCTATAGCAGTGCTTCCCCTAGATTTTATTTCAGGTTGGGTGAATAAACCAAACCAAACTGTTTTGATGGGCAGATGGGGGATAAAATTATTTAAAACATAAAAAACAGCAGCATACTACATATGTGAATATACCAAGTTGTACATTCTCTACACATTTGTTTTCAGGAACTTCAGTAGTGTTCTGCTTTTGATTAAGGCAATGCTAAGAATGTTGATTATTTATGACTGCAAACATCCAGAAAAGATGAGCTCTCATTGGTGGATGCACCTTATGAGATTTGCATCTCTCCCTCAAAGGTAAAACACCATTCTTCAGTAAGACTCCTCTGAACTAATATTTCAATTTACTGAACATCTTTCTATTACTTTAATGGGAAATAATTCTGAGGTTAAAACTGTACGAAAATTAATCTACAATTTGTATACATTTCAAACAATTGCCAATGTGTCTATGACAATCCGCCCCAGCAAAAAGAACAGATCATGGATGTGAAAAGAAGTATCCAAGAACCCAAAGCTTTCATCACAGGTTTAGCTGTTAACTCTTATAGCAATTGATGTGAAAGTGTGTAAATCGACAGAAAGCGATTGGGCAAGATTAAAAATCACTTTTGCTTGTGGTTTTTGTTCAAGAAAGTGTAGTGGTTCTTTACATTTAAAAATCTGAAAATTACATTTTGTTCAGAAATGTCACATAAAAAGCACTTAACCCATGTAAATACCTCATCTAAGCCAGGCAGCATGTGAGTCTGACCACATGATCTGTCAGGTCTACTGTATATAACAGAAGGGGAAACACTGTCTGAACAGCAACTGTACTTACTTCTCTTCCTGGTTCTCCTCTGGGCCCCCTTAGTCCAGGCTCACCTGCCGGTCCAGGTTCTCCCTGACAAAGAAAAAACAAAAATCTTTAAAAAATTTAAAAATTAAAAATTTTAGTGTCCATTTGAGCATAAATTAATTATTGCAGAGATAACATTGAACCGGAAAGAAAAAGATTATCAATAGAATGGATAAGGATAAACTTACACCCTCTCCTATACGTCCTTTCTGACCTGGCTCTCCCTTCTGTCCACAGTCTCCTCTGCTCCCTCTGGGTCCAGATCTACCCTTTTCTCCTCTTTCTCCCTGCGAGACATTAAAAATATGATTTGCTCTGGAATGTAGCTATGGATGTGTAAAGTAAACACCACATGCTGAAGAAAAAGACCTCAGTACCGTTGGCCCTCTTGGTCCTGGGTAGCTGAATCCTTGTCTGCCTTGGTCACCCTGTGGAATGGCAATTTGCATAAGAAAAGTTCATTAAAAGAGTGGAAGATGATGAAAATATCTCACCACCACATTAAGTGATTATGAATGAGATACAAAAGCAAATGATTGAGATTTTAGATCATATTCTTGGATCAACAGTTTCCAAAAATATTTGACATTACTTAATTGGGTGAACGGAAGTGTAGGATTATGTCATGTTTTAGTCCTAAAAACACTTAAAATGGCGTTTCTTTTCATTTTATTGTTGTTTTTTCCTTTTAGATTTGTCATATGTCATTCATAAAAATAGTTTTCTTACCATAGATTAACCAAAAAAAAAGAAATGTTGTTTGTGTAAGTGGGTAGATCTTACTTAGCCCATGATTAATGTGAGACTGAAATGGAGCTTTTATGTTGGGAGATGTTGAACTTACAATTTGTCCTGGGGGTCCTGGATCACCTCTGGGGCCTGCATCACCGGGGTCACCACGACTACCCTGTTATCACAAAGAGAGTTTTGGTTGTTGTTTCTTTTTGTATTTAAAGACTGATATAAGATTAGCTACTTCAAACCTCAGCCAACAAACGCAAAAGCCAAAAGCAGAAATCCATCAACGAGTCTCTTTCTACACAGTGTTAAGATTAAAAGAGGTCTTACACTCTGATATCAACAATAATACTCCACAGTACTCATGACCACTACAATTCTACTGATGTTATGTATTTGTTTTGTTAGAAAAACCTTTGTTAGTCACCCAATAGATGTTAGAAGTTATCTCACATTTCTCCCAGACTCTCCTGAAGCTCCTGCTGGGCCTCTTGGTCCTGGAAGTCCTGGATCTCCCTAAACACATCAAGCAAGGTATATTTCTGGTCCTGGATCCAAGATGCATGAATAATATTATGCCTTGTTAACAACCATGTTTGAAGAAAATGACCTTGGATCCTTTGTTGCCATCTTCACCTGCAAGCCCCCTCAAACCTTCAGGACCTGGTTCACCCTGAAAGACACACCCATCACACACTTATCACATTTCATTTCAGTAAAACTGACCTGGCCTTATTTGAGCTTATATGGTAAAATAGCCAGAACATATGGCACATCTTTCTGCCAAGAGATGTGAATGGCAATACCTTCTCTCCCTTTGTTCCACTTAATCCCGGACCCCCCTTTGGTCCAAAGTCTCCTCTCCGACCCTACCAATAAAATAGCAAATATGGACTCTTAGTATAAAAGCAACTATTATTTAACTGTACAGTCCAGCTCAAATCAATTCAAAATATTTTCCACTCACAGGGTCGCCTTTAGGGCCAGGTTCTCCTGGTGTACCCTGTGAAATAGATTCACAATGCAAGATTTGTTTAGACAAATAAAGAAAACTATGATTAAAAAAACAGAAAAAAACTCATGAAATACTCACTGCAGAGCCCTTCTGCCCTGGAAACCCAGGTGTTCCTGGACTTCCTCGTTCACCCTAAAGAGAGAGTTAGGTGAGAAACATCTGAGTATACAATGCTGTCTGTGCACTTCATTACTCTACAGACCATAACAGCTGCTGTATTCTGTCAGTAATATTATTCAACACCTCCTGATGTCTGCATCTTTGGTTCCTCTGGACCGATTCTAGCTTGCTTACCCATTGTAGCTAGCTTGTAACATTTCTTCTCCTATCTTGCACAGTCTAGAGCGAATCAGGACACAAGGACGCTTGTTGTACTTGTATAACTATCCATGTGAAAAATAAATAAACTTAAAATAAACTTTTATCTTGAAAAAAATTATATACCTAATCAGAAATGTTTGTTAGTTGGTTAAACAATTAATATTGCTCTCTCGCTGAATGTACCTTAGGACCAGGGTCTCCAACAGGGCCAGGTGGTCCTGACCTTCCAGGACGGCCTGGGTCTCCCTGGAAATAAAGAGATGTTTAATATCGCCACACACTGAAAGTCCAAAAAAAACAAACAACATATAATATTAATGGGATAAAATGTTTTTTTTCTGTAAAATTCTGGGTACCTTCTCTCCAGGAGCTCCTGGCAAGCCAGTGTCTCCTACATCTCCAGGATAACCATCAGGACCCTGTCAAAATGAATTGAAATTTATTAGTATATGTTCAAGTCCCCATCAAATATCTGCCACATACTGTATAATGAATCACTGACACACCTTGTCACCTTCATCACCTTTGCAGCCAGCGGCACCAATGCGACCAATTTTTCCCTGGAAAGATGCATATGGTTTATATTTGAAACCTTGAAGCAAAATTCGTAGAGGCTTTTAGTGGAAAATGTTAAGATATTGAAAGTGCCCTCTTACCTTCTGACCATCTGTACCATTGCGTCCTGGCATCCCTTCATCTCCCTAGCAAGGGGGGAAATCAGATAATATAACACGAAAGCAAAATTCCTATGTGGGATGTTGTGTTAGAGATACGGCCTATAAAGAGAGAACAGTATATGACCTTACCTTTCTTCCTTGTGTGCCAAGCTCTCCCTGTGAGTTAAAAGAAAAACATGTTTATTATATTTTGGATACACAACGTATTGGATTTGTATTTCATTGAGTACTTATCTTCATAAGTCTCTTAGAATGATTCTCACCTTTTCACCTTTATGACCAACTTGTCCCTAAAACAATAGAAGTTATAAACAATTAAAGATCAACAGTCAGGACAAGAAAATATAATATTTGGGATAATTGTTATTTTAAATGAAAAAAAGTGTTTTTTTAACATGAAAAGCTTACTTTTGGTCCAGGATGACCAATGGGACCCTCAATACCAGGGTCACCCTGCAATTAAAGAGAGAGACAAAATTAAGTAACTGTTAATAAACTGAATGAGCCAACTGGAAATAAAAATCCATTAACAGCTAACATTTTCCTCTATTAATTTAATGCTTTATTGTCTGTTTACAATTCACCATGCCTACTTAGATCAAAGGCTTTGTTGGTACATCACAGTACAAAGGTCAAGCCAAGGGGCAGAGCTTTATCATATAAATGAATGAATACTTCATAAAATCTTTGTAAATTTCTTATATCATGCCTTCCATAAACTACTGTACTTCCACATGGACTACTGCAGCCACCTTCAACTCCTGCTTGTTTTGGGGTTGATTTCCAGTTGATTTGGGTAATTCTTAGATTTGACTGATGTCTGTAAGGTTTTATTCTGGTTTTCAGTCAAAGTGTGTAATGTGCACTTTAATCATGACTGAATTGTTTGATTTAAACATTTACACTGAGGAGCAAATGTGTAAATCAAGGAAAAATGTGTTTTTGTCCCAAATATTATGGACGGCACTGTATATGAGTATAGCTAATGCTGAAATCCTAAGCAGAGAGAAGAAGAAAACTGTAGAACTGAAAGACATTCTAGAAAATTATTAGAATATCAATATTATTCAAGCGTGTGAGATGATTTCTCTTGTTAATATATTTATATATAGTTATATATTTATTTATTATATATTTAACATAACATTTAGCAAATAACTAGAAACTTTATTGCATAACTAGATTGCATAACATAAACTAGATGATTAAAAGAATTTTAAGACCTCATTAATATTTTTGTGATCAACAAATCTGTATTAGGCGATCAATTATATACTGTAATTTACGGTCTCAGTTTTTAAATATGAAGCCTTAAGAATATTCATTTTACTACAATTTCTTTCTGGATGCTTTACAGATTTATGAGTTATTTTGTGGTCATTTTCAGCATTCTGGACACATTTAAACTAACTTTAATTCTTTAACAGCTTTGTAGCTTCTTACTTATTATCTGAAGAGTTGTGTCCTTCCTTTTTGTTATCTTTTTAAAAAAAAGTAATTGTGCCTTCTCCTCTTTAGTGTTAATTACACACACTTTTTCATGAATTACTCAGTTTGTTAATTTGCATAGTCTACTTTGGTATTTTGTGCTTCAGAAGTGCTCCTCCTAATTCAGGAACATAATTTTAGTGTTCACACACAAAAAAACATGCAAAATGCATTAGTACCACTGCAAAGGTTTAGTGAATCTGCTACTTGGTGAATTTTAAATGAATAAATTACGTATGTGACGGTTTCTAAAGAAAATAGTAATTGGTTTGTACTCACAGGGCGGCCTATTTCACCTTTAAGGCCTGGTTCACCATTGTCTCCTTTTGCACCCTGTAATCAGCATATGAAACAAGCAAAAATATATAAAACACAACTTTGGCACAAATTCAATTTAAAATGCTGTGTTTGGTGGAGTCCAGACTCACTTTTTGTCCTCTGTATCCTAATGGACCTGGAGGTCCAGGTGTTTTTAGGCATTCTGGGCGGTAGCACTGTCAGAACATTATAAAAAGACAGTTAGAAGTAATAGAACATTAAGTATAATTTACATGCAGTGTTCCTTTATATGCATATTCATTTATATTACATTAAGGCATTTATGTGTTTCTTCTTTTGTATGATATTCTCCACTTCTGGCATTCGAAACATTTGGAATTCTTTGCCATGTGTAAATATTTCATAATGAAATGGATTAACAAACATGGGCCAAAACGACTGATGAAAGGAGGAACATTACACTGAAAAGTTGAATATGTAAGATTTAATGTAAACACTAACGGAATTATGATTTATGTGGCCCTCACACACAGTGAACATTGAATTTGTTATCTGCATTTAACCCATCCATGAACATACACACCTGCACCCGAGGACCAGCTGAGGGGTTAAGGGCTTTTTACATCCCTCCCACATTTCCCTGCTGGTCTTGGAGATTGAACCAATAACCCTTTGGTTTTAAGCTCTATTCTTCAACCATTAGGTGAACATGTGTGAATAACCGAAAGAAAAAGAAAATGGATCTTACCTCTTGATAAGCCAGATGTAGCTGTAGAGAGAAAGGAGAGATTGGAACTATTCAGTCCCACAGATTTGCAAAGTAAAACAATTAAAACACACATGCTATAACAGCCAACCCCAGCCATATTAAGTTAAGGACAATCTTAAAGTTAGTGAACTATAATATCAAAAACAAAATGCTTGAGGCTGCTGTTTGGAAGCCACATACGAAGAGAAACATTACCATGGTGTCATAGATGAGGTCAGCAGTCTCGGTTAAAATGACGGGCCTTGCTCCTGTGAGATTGACAGCCATGTAGTTGCTGCGGTAAAGGTCAACTGGGGAATTCGCAATCTCTCTCAGAGCTGTTTCCTCTAGATTCCTGGACGATGCTACAACAAATATCTTAGCGTGTTCCCGAGCTGCCTCTGCTGCCACCTTGATTCCACCACATTGGCTGCCTGTAACATGACCGTCTGTTATGACCACTACAAAGCGCTGGACATGCTCTTTGGCTGGCACATTAAGAATTTCTTTGGTTGCATTGGTAATCGCACAGTCCGTGAAGGTGCCTTTGCCCAAGTACTTGATTGGCTTCAATTTTGCGATGAATTCGTTTTTGTTGGTGATAGAACTGATGATTTCCTGCTTTATGGAGAAGTGGAGGCCACCCACAGTCCAGCTGATGCTCACCAGACCTTTGTAGTCCACATCTTCCAGCTTCTGAGCAAAGGCAGTGGTGAAATCTTTGATGCTCTCCACCAGGCTGCCTGGTGGGTTCTCCTGAAGAGCAATAGTCTCTGACGTGTCAATGACGAAATATAGCTCGATGGGGCATTGTGTCTTTTCTGTGCAATAGAACACACACAACAACATGAGGGCATCAGTGCTCATTCAAAACAATGATTTACAGACAATGTGCATATTAGTGCTCTGTTGAATGCGTTTTATTAGCATTGTCATTATTGTGAAAAAAAAACACTCGTTCTTAAAACTAAAAAAAGATTCATAGCATGACATCATAGAATGAAAAAACTAAGGATATACACCCAAAACATTTCATGAACAGAAAATGTAATGTAAAACTATAATCTCATAATATATAATAGAATAATGAAATACTAAACATGATATAGATGTGTCTATAATACGCTGGTCAGTGGTCTGTTCTTAGTAGGAGGAGCCAGTGAATCAGCAGGTTGGTGTGGTGACTGGAACATTAGCTAATAATTGGCCTTCACTGCTCATATCAACATTGCTGGAAGTTTGGTAGTTCACACCAGAGAATAAACACCACCTGCACTAGTGTCTAGTAAAGTACATGCAATTAAGATGACCTACATTTACTATGAACTGTCATATTTTCAGTCACATGTCACATTTACTATGGCATTAAGCTATAGAACGCATTGAGTATATAGAGTATATAAAGAGTATTGAGTATACAGGGATATTGCTAATACAACCATTCACACACACTCAGACCTACTGGCAATTTAGAGGAGCAACAGTATCAACCAAAGTTTCAAGCGTTTGGACAGTGGAAGGAAACCATAGCAAACATGGGGAGAACTTGCAAAAAATGCACACAGAAGTACCTGTGAATGACCCGGGGATCATGCATATTAATAGTACTTTCACTTTTCATTTGGAAATGTTATTACCTTGCACATAATGAATAATTAATTTTTGTAAGAACCCATAGTTGTTTTTAAAAAATGCTAAATGGATGCTCCAGCAGGTAGGTGTAAATATGTCAAAAAGCTTAGAGAGTTTACCACAAGATGAAAATGCCAAGTCATTCCAAAAAACATTCCAGAGGCAAAAAGTCTGATGTTGTTGACTATCCAAGTCAGTCTTTCAACCTAGACCCCATTTTATGCCAAATACATAAACCAAGAAAAAACTAAAAAAAAAGGTTGCATCACTAGGGAAGACATCAAGTTTCTGGTGATTTCTGCAGTTCGCAGAAAGGATAATGATATATAATATTAATGGTTATGTTGTGGTATATACTCTTGCCACCTGAAATAGGAGGCATCCTTAAGTTAAACTTAGTTAAAGTTAAAGTGCACTTTACAACCATGATGTCACACCAAACACTTTTGAAAGCAGCCCATATCCAGATCTCAGGGCACGCTAGCTCAATAGCTTGTAAAAATATAAAAAATGACATATTTATACAGAATATTTTAGTGTAATTTAAACTGAATGCAATTCAAATATCAGAGTTTAACTTTATATATTATATATTTTCCATTTTTCGGGATAAAATCAAGAAAAAAACATTCATTTGTGGTCAGTTGACATGTATAAATAATGTATCAAACTAGCAATTAAGGTGACAGATAGACTTACCGTGGCAGCTAGCAGGTCCCTGGCCATAGACTGCTGCTCCATACAAGAAGCTCAGAACAATGACCTTGGACAGCATCATCCTCTTCTTCCTCCTTTCATGAACAAAGTGCATGCAAACAATCAGCATTTTAATTTAAAGTATCAACATCTGTAATAAAATTGTACAGTGTTTCAGCACCACATCAAAATATACATGATCAAGTTTTAGATAGATCTTAAATGACACACACACACACACACACACACACACACACACACACACACACACACACACACACACACACACAC
>JBBIGC010000039.1:15983970-16000798 GCA_037576955.1 Lepidarchus adonis
GAGCACAAACTGACTTCTTCTGTGATCACAGAACTCTCCTGCGCTCAGCGGGAGCAGCGCCACCCAATGGAGAGAAGCGGTAGCGAAGCCGGTGAGTTAACTTGGCGGCAAATGTGTCCTCATTTAAATATCAATATTGCCGCCGGCGTATTGATTATCGTATTGTGTGAGCAAGGACTACGATATATCGCAATATCGATATTGTGGCCCACCCCTAATACAGACTGTTCATCAGATGTGCCTCCCAAACCCAAAAAAAGTTTTCCCTTGCCTCTGTTGCTCTTGGCTTGCTCATTAGGGGGTTGAACCTGGATTCCGTAAAGCTGCTTTGTTACAATGTCAGTTGTAAAAAGCGATATAGAAATAAAATGGACTTGACTTGTTTTAAGCCATTTCTGCTCTTCAGAACAACACTTCAGCAAAAAAGACCCCACCTCCCCACAACACTGACATGTTCTGCTTGACCATGACTGATGTAAGAAAAAGAACTCTGGTTGGAATTAACCCATGACTGTCAGAGCAGGCTACCAACATGGTCTAGTGCTCTGAGGATGTGCAAACCATATGGTTGGTGTTCTCAGTGCTGTCATGTGAATGTGCTTTGAAGCCACCAACTTCATCCGTGTGAAGTCTTCTGTCTTTTTCAACTACTGTCTTATCTTGTTACACTCACAACTATCACTGGCCCACATAAGGTTTGTATGTGCATGTTGGGCTTGATCATTGGGAACAACAAGGAACATAACCAAAAACCATCTCTTAATGTGGACAAAATAAACAAAAGAGATGATCTCTGCTGAACATCAACAGCTCCTGTGTGAAGGTGGCCTCCAACAGCAATAGTGAAAAAGGCTGAAACAATCCCAGGGTTTTCCTTCTTTTGCTACATAAAACTTGAAAATACATAATGTATTCATGTCTTCAGACATTTCTACTGAAAATACAGGTTTGTTGTCTGAAATGTTTTACTGCTAAAACAAATTTGATCAGTACATTATCTTACAAGTCAATCTGTTGCACTTAATGTTCCCACACTTGAATTTATTATTCCTTGGAAGAATTCCTTGCCCTAGTGGTTAGGACATTGCCCCTGGGATCAAAAGGTCACAGGTTCAAGTCCCAGCCCGGGCACCACTGAGGTACTGCTCCCTGGATGTCTCTGTTCCACGTGTGCATGTGTGATGGGTTAAATGCAGAGAATAAATTTCCCACTTGTGGGACTATAAGGGATAATAAAATAAAACAGCATGAGAACTTACTGAGGGATTAACGCTGATCTTAAAGCAGTACTTGCCATTGTGCAGAAGCCCCCATCACTCATCAAAGAAGTTTGGATGTCTTTGTATTTATAATGGATTGATTAAATAATGCATTCACCACTTTCTTTAACTGTCCTTCTGTTAAATGCATTGACAACTTTACCGCACAACATGCACAACAACCTATACCGATGTTGAGTGAAAGGGTGATGGTCACACTTCATTTATTTAGGTACAGTGTCAACTACTGTGTGTCTAAGGACACGCTTGTGGTTGAGTCAGTAAGAGAGGTTGGCATGATTAATGAAGGAGTCCTACACTGTAGCCATGTATTAAATGGCACTCATCTTTCAAATTTGAAAGTCTTTGTCAGTTTTTTCCTTTTCTTCCATCAGTGTTTATCTCGTCACCACAGCATTCCAACAATTATACTGGGCCAAAGGCTCACAAATACTTCTGATGTCATGTTTTCACTCTGTTCTGTCAAAACCAATGTGGTTCAGCCCACAAGCCATGAAGCAGATGTTGAAATGTGCAGCCATCTGAAGCTTTTTCACATTTGTACATTCTTTGTTCTTTTGTTAAAAGAATTTAAGATGTAGAAACTAACTGAAAAGTTGTGACTAAAAGACAAGGCTCTGACTCAGGCACTTATTATGGAATATCATGGCTACACAGATTGTAGAAATCAAGAATTAAACCCAGATGTCAAAGTCATGAGGTTCTAAAGATATAATTGACACCACTGGAGATACAAATAACCCAAATTATCTCATTGTTTTAGTATAAGCATAAGGGATAAAACAGCAGACTCAAGTTTGAAAACCTTTTGCCCCAACATAAAGAGGCCAACAGGATGGGAATATTGTCTAGCTCCACTCCTTCCACAAAACTGTGAGGTCATGATATGGACTCCAGGTGTAAGTCTGCTTTTGTGTCATCAAAGTGTAACAGAATCTGGAGCATGACATCACAGAGACAGGCCTTTGATTCTTTGCTTCCAAGGGAAATCTAGTCTCATAACAAGCTACACTCTCCCCACCCGTATTATTACCTCATACAGAGACTGAAGACACAACTGATGACTAAAATTAAAGCATTGCACATGCATATGTTCTCTACCAGCACTCAAACTGCCAGAACCAAAATCTATCAGTGCCAGAAACTGAATAATACATTTAATCGATCGTTTCACCAGCAGAAACATTCACAGCTTGCAAACACATAGATAAATGTTGGGGCATGTGACCACGATATCAGGTTCAGGCTCTACATTCAAACTTGCAAATGCCGCTGGGAATAAACATGGCCTTGCAAGGCTTTACAAAACGTTTTCAGTGGTTTTGGTGACCACCCCAGTGGGACGGAACTGTTTATTCATTTGGACTGAATCCCACAGTTTTCCATCGTCTTGTAAACACAGACAGAGTGAAGAGTGGCCGAGACCTAGTATTGTTTAATTGAATGTTTACTCATTTCACAAAGCAATTATGAGGCCATTCTATCTAAACCCAAGACTCGGGACATGCATATGTGATAAAAATCAACAAATCACATGAATCTTAACAACATGTGAGGATGCAGTTATAAAATTACGATGCCTGATCATTTATTTTATTCTACAGGCATCACAGACCAGAAATCAAAGCATTTAGAAATGCATGATGTCTGCTCTTAGCACATTGTTCAGGTGACATATGTAAACTCGTGTGCTAGACAGAAACACTTATGTGTTTTGGCTGAATTTAATTTCTACCAGAAAGCCTTACTAATTTTTCCACCAGCTTACTTCCTTTCTTCCCCTTTGGTCAATTACTGTACAGATTCATGCCAGGCTTACAGAGCCCAAACAGGCAGTAGCTGGCACTGTAATATTCAAACATTTTTTTCTCCTGTCATACCACGTCCAAAGTTGGTCATAATACTCCTGCTCTGCACTAACATGAACACAGGGCTTGAACCAAAACTAGGTTTATGATGTGACCTGGTGACGTACACATCAAACCCATTCTGTCACATGACTATCTTCACAAGAGAAACCACTAAGAAACACTACCATGTCCAATCTCCACAATTCACTGGCTGTACACATGTGTTGTTTTGTGAAACCTAAGGACCCATCTGTCGGATATGAAGCGTATGGGAGCCATTACAAACTGCAGGCCAGCTGAGGAGTTTGGCCTCTGAAAAGTACATTCTTGGCAAAAGCAATAGTTTCCAAAAGCACATATTACGAGAGTAGACTAAGAAAACTACAGAGACTAAGAAGCTATCCTCAACTAATACTACAACTGCTATTTATCCACCCGCATTAGCTGAGCTATATATACGTTCCCTTAAGCTTAAGTTTCTACAAACTGTTTATCACAGGATGAATACATGGTTTTCTATTGTTTGGTTAAAAGTAAAACTTGTGAACTGCTGATCAGAGTTTTCCTAACACCTCACAAGGCAATATACATCATTAGGGCACTTCCTTCACCAGCGTGCTTAGTAAAATATGTTTTTTCATATAAGACCAAAAAAAAGTTCAGAAGGAGTGTGCCTTCATTTGTCCATGGCAACAAGATACAAATAGCTGCCTGGACTCAAAGCAGGTGTCAGCAAACAGGCTGTTATCAGACTGAAGAGCTGAGAAAGACTCCAGTTCTCAGTAACACACATGTTATGTGTGAGTGGACACAAGAGACAGTTAGAGGACAGACAGACAGACTGTGAAAATAACAAGCAGATGGAAAGGGAAGAGGTAAAGTGTATATTAATTGTTTAGGAATAAAGAGTAAGTGTATGTGTGTTGTGGGGGCACATAAACTATACATTCTAAAAGCTAGAGAGAAATCTTGTATTAGTGAACACAGATTTAAACAGCGCAACTAAAATTGTTTCACTTAAGTTAAAAAACTCACATCTATACCGGGGTCACCAGGTTCACCGTCATCTCCCTTGGGTCCAGGAGGTCCTTTGCTTCCCTGAAGTTTGAGAGAGAAATGTGTTTCCTTAGAGTCCGTGTTTCTACAGATATATCATACCAATGTTCTCTTATAATCACATAATAATGGTCTGTTTATTTCTGCTCTATTCTGTTATCCAGAAAAATATTCATAAAACTGCCCAAAACGTAAGTTTAGCCATCATCCCAACCTGAAGAATAGAACAATTAAGAATAAAAGAGAAACTTTACAATGGTTTCTGGATACGTACAGGTTCTCCAGGATCTCCTCTGGGACCAGGATAACCCTAAGGGATATAATGGGACACATCACCTATGAAAATTTAATAACATATGAATAATTGAAAAGTATTTCTTAGAGAAAACTGTTATACCTGGAAACCATGGCAACCTTCGGTTCCATTTCCTGCTGGCCCATCTTCTCCCTATCAATTAACAATACAACAATCAATTTGAAGACACGTGTTGATATTTTCCTTTTATCAGAAATTTTACACAGATAGAAGAAATGACTAACACACCCTCTCTCCCATTAGACCTCTGTCTCCAGGGGATCCTTTGATCCCTCTCAATCCTTTAGGTCCCTAATGCAGAGAAAAAACACAGTTAAGGCAACAGCTGTAGTACAATAGCAATGCAAATATATAGAACTTATATTTCTCACCTCTGGTCCTGGAGGACCCTCATCACCCCGATAACCTGGGGACCCAGTCCTTCCTGCCTCACCCTAAAGAAAGAGATGTAATACAAATACTGAGATACTATAACAAAAGAATACATTAACAAGATCAATAAGAAGGAATTATGGAGAAAAATCACCTGAAATACCCAGAGTTACATTTACAAAAGCCTGAACTATTTATAGTAAATATATAATATCCATGAAGAATGTAGTGGAAGATATAGATGACATCTCAGCAAAGGCTGAGATATCTAATCAAGTCCAAATTCTTGTGTGTGTTTACACAGCCTTTTGGGGAAATTAGGGTGTGGAGATTGAACATTGCATTTCTTTCATGACAAATTAGTACCACAAACTTCTACAATCCTCTGAAGGAGGTTACAGTAATCTACAGTTCAGCTCTCTCATAAACTCTCATAAAGTGAGTCATAAACCGAAAATACACTGATGGTAAATTATTCTGTAGTAATAAAACTTTTCATGTGAAATTTTCCTGAAGGGGAATCTACAACATGGAACAAATAAATCTGCAAAATAGTTGACATGAAAAGAGCAGTGGCTTGTACTCATGAATTACTCATGAATTAAGAAACCTGCCCAGATTTCCAACTACTTGGTGGCTTTTCTTTTCCCACCCACTCCTCCTGGAAAAAGTGTCTCTGCCAGTGAATGTTTAAAAAAATCACAAGTTTGGTCATCATACAGTTGGTACTCAGGCACCACAAAACACAATGTGAACCTCTGAGATGATGGTAACGTAGCAGATTTAACACAAATAATTATGAAGCCAAACATCTGGGCTGAGGCCAAATCCTGCCGTTCTCAGATCATATGTCAGTGCTGACAGAACTGAAACAGCTGGAAGGTTGTGGTGTCTCTTTCTCAGGATCATAAGTCCTTTAAGAGGAAAAAGAGCCAGAGAGACCATTCCATATGTGCTACATCACTAAAGCTCCATTTGTTGCAGGAAATGCAAAGCGGAGGTTGAAACACAAATTGTATGTGTTTTCTCGGGTGGATTTGCTGGAGAAGTGGATATGAGCACACGCATACTTTAACCATTACCGGTACCATTCGGTTCCCTGCTCTGACACATATAACCTACTGCCCTTAACTGATCAATCAAACTACATTTCACCTTGGAAACTTTAAACAAGCTGCTTTCATTAATTTCATTAAAGCATGATCTGAACAAAAACAATTTTCATATTCCTGAATACCTGTTGTCTCATGTTCTCAACATTTTTGCAGTCTTTCCCTGTTATAAATCTTTCCAGTAGGCGGACCTAAATGAAGCTTAAAAAAAAACTAAAAGAAAACCCATTACAACTGTAAAAGACACTTTATCTGCAATGGGCTAAATCTCTTTAAATATCTCAAAATGATTATGCATATTTTGAGTTTTCAAGTTAATTACATATACAGTATCTCAGTAATATGAGCACACCCCTCAACATTTTTGTAAATATCTTATATCTTTTCATGGGACATGATACTTTGATACAATGCAAAGCAGTCAGTGTACAGCTTGTATAACATTGTTGCTGTCCCCTCAAAATAACTCAACACACAGCCATTAATGTCTAAACCACTGGCAACAAAAGTGAGTACACCCCTAAGTAAAATATCCAAATTGTACCCCATTAGCCATTTTCCCTCCCTGGTGTCATGTGACTCATTAGTGTTACACAGTCACAGTGTAAATGGGGAGCAGGGAGCACACAGTCATAATGGTCACATTGCAACTCATGGCAAAGAACTGTCTGAGGATCTAAAAAAGAGTTGTTGCTCTACATAAAGATGGTCTAAGCTATGAGAAGATTTCCAACACCCTGAAACTGAACTGTAGTGTGGTGGCCAAGACCATACAGCGGTTTAACAGGACAGGTTCCACTCAGAATGTCAACATTGTGCCCAAAGTGTCAATATTTTGTGTGACTATAATTTTTTTCCAGCACTGCCTAAACACTCTTGGGCATGGACTTCACTAGAGCTTTACAGGTTACCAGTGAAATCATCTTCCATGACAACATCACAAACTGGTAGATGTTAGGGACCTTGCACTTTTCCACTTTTTGTTTGATGATGCCCCACAGACAGCCAGTACTTTACCCTCAGTGTCTTTAGCAAGGTAGTGGTCGTCTTTGAGGTGTGTTTGGGGTCATTATCATGTTGAATCATTGCCCTGCGGCACAATTTCAGAAGGAAGGAGATTATGCTCTGCTTCAGTAAATCACAGTACATGTTGGAATTCATGGTTCCCTCAATAAACTGTAGCTCCCCAGTTCCAGCAGCACTCATGCAGCCCCAAATCATGACACTCCCACCACCATGCTTAACTGTAGGCAAGACACACTTGTACACCCCTCACATTTTTGTAAATATTTTATTATATCTTTTTATGGGACAACACTGAAAATATGACACTTTGATACCAAAGTGTCATATTTTCAGTGTTGTCTCATAAAAAGATATAATAAAATATTTACAAAAAAAAGTGTACTCACTTTTGTAAGATATTGTATATACTATATGTATACAACATATAAAAATACAATGCAATAATATGCTTGGCAAAAGTAAGTGAACCTATGCTTTCAGAATCTGGTGAGACCTCCATGTGCAGCAATAACTGCAAGAAAACATTTGCCGTAACTTGATCAGTCCTGCACACTGACTCTTTCTAGCCCATTTTAGCCCATTACTCCATAAAGAACAGCTTCAGTCTGAAATGTTGGTAGATTATGTCAAATGAACTACTTGCTTTAGGTCTTTCCATAACATTTCAACTGGATTAAGGTCAGGGCTATCTCTTGAGATTCAGTTCATGGACAGAATTTTGTAACCTCTATTCCTATGACTATCATTTTTGGGTATGCTAACAATGATCTTGAATTTCCACTCTTTCTTCACAATCTGTCTAACTGTTGATTGGTGGAGTCTAAACACTTTTCCAGCTTTATGGGCATGAACAACCCTCCTTTGTTTGAGCCATGATGCACATCCACAAATGTGTTGTATGTCTGATCAGGTTTTGCTGGCTCCCTGTTCTTTAAATAAAACGTGAACATCTGATTGTCATCCCATTGATTAAAAACACCAGACTCTGAATTCACAGTCAAATTAAATGATCATCCTAAGAGTTCACTTACATCAACCACACACATATATGTTATTGGATCGTTTTTCTTTTTAAATAAATGAGCAAATATAAGAATTTGTTGAACATAACTTCATTTACTATTATGACCTTTTTAAGTCAACATTTTAAAGGGTTCACAAACTTTCCAGCACTATATTTCTCACCAAGAGCTGCTGAAGCCCATCAGGCTCAAAAAGTTAGAATTTAGATTTCTGCCTGTAGTATGTAGCAAGTGTATTCGTGCTATTTGGTGGAACAGCGCCACTGAAATTGTATACATTAGATTTTTTGTCTTTAAATCCATTCATCCACTTTCCAAAGAGCTTATCCACTTCAGTTCGCAGGGGAAGCTGGAGCCCACAATAAAAGCCCAAGGCAGGGTACACTCTGGACAGGAGGCCAACCCATCACAGGGCTTGTCTTTAACTTTAAATCAATCAACTGTAATTGAACACTCCACCCAGAATCTATTGAGTAAGATACATGCAGAAGAGTAGTTGCTTAAGCTTGGACTGAGCCAACTATGTCCATCTGGGGTCCTTCTGCCAGGCTGAGGAAACTCATAAATCTTAAATTCTTCTTTTGATTTTTTTTCTCATCCTTCATCTCCCAGTTCAACTGAAATAGTCTGATTTCTCTGCAAGGAAGTATTCTTCAGTTTTTTGGCTTGCCTCATAACCTAACCATGACCTTGATAAAATTAGGGGGCCTCACAAAATGCCTGAGCTATGAAGTCAGCTTCTAGCTAGATTTGCTCAAGAAAAGAGGAGTCATGTACTTATGTACAAAGACATCTTACTTATTAAAAAATCTCAATGATCCTTATAACTCAGAATCTAATCTGTGTCTATTACAGCTAAGTAAAAACAGAATCACATTATGCCAGTTCTAATTAGTTTTGTGATGTTGCATAGTTGTCATGCCTGGAGAAAAACATTGTTGCTCAAAAGCTGATCTTTGATAATTCAGGAGACTTAATATTGATTCTCAAATAATATCTCGGGATAATTATCATAAAAAAGTTTAGTAGACACGAGACACTTTCGGCTAACATAAAAAATAATAAAAGCAACAAATGTAAGGAAGCTCTTAAACCTAAGAACATCAAGCAAATTCATTGATAGCCTCTAAAACACAAAAGGGAACATATAACATTACTAGTGAAATATCTGAATAGCAGGAGAAGGACATATGTCTCCGTTGTATTTCTATCTGATCTCATTGGCATGTAGGACCATCTACAGAAATGTATTTTTTTTTGCTATGGGACTTACTGGGTCACCATTAGGCCCGGCTGATCCTTCACGTCCCTGCTCCCCCCGAGGTCCTGGGTCACCCTACAGAGGACAGATGTTATAATTATTATTATTATCATCACTTTTTTATATTTTCTAATGATTAGTGCCTTCATCTTCAGTACTGCACCTTGCAAAATTTAAAATACAATACATTTGGAGAACTCATATGTTTTGCACATGTGTTCACAAAAAATTGCCATATGTAATTAATCTTTCATTTCCTTGAAAGGCTCACACTATTGTGGATTTCTCCCAGCGGAGATCAGAGGTGGATTTTGAACATAATACTCCCCATCTGCTACACTGCTCTTTCCAACTGAAGGACAACAACAATTGCAGTAAACTTAAAAAATGTAACGCTATCTGTATATTGGACATAACAGGTGAAAATTCTCTAGCTAATGAAAAATACTGTTACATGGAAAATTATTATATGGAATATTAGTGTTTATAAGTGTTATGCAGCTGTGAAGGGTCAAGTGTAACTTACAGGTTCACCCCTGGGTCCTCTGTTTCCACGGGCCCCTTGTTCACCCTTTTCACCTGCTATACCCTAAAAAAATCAAAGAAATCTTATCTACAAAACACTTTCAATGTACATGACACAAGCAACAAAATTCAAATGTAAATATTACTATATCGCCTCTTGGGCCATCTCTTCCTGGTGGTCCCTGTAACACAGAAAAAAATAACTTAACAAAACACAGCACACACACAAAAGCACACACACACACAAACATCAGGTCTCATCACTAAAGAATATTTTAACATGATAAAAATTACAGAATTGACAATGATTTTGAAAATCCAAATAAACTCGATAAAACTGAGGGGCAAAGCTCCTGTACTTGTATAATTAAAAGACGTTTACCAGCATGTTTTTAACCATTGACAATTTTTGCTCTATTTTAATGGTCAAAAAATGAAATGTATTGATATATATGTGAACATGCTTCTCTCCTGACCTCAGCTTTCTTACTTTTGAGATTTTGTGCAGAATTCAGAATTCATCCATCACCCATGCTATGAAAAAAGGGGAAACTAAACACTTACATCATCCCCTCTCTCTCCTTTGTCCCCATTGGCTCCTCTTGGTCCTTTGTCACCCTACATAAACAATGACAGAAGATGTGTTGATGGGATAGTGGCCCAATGATGAAGATGTGTGGTAATACAGCTTGGAGACAATCAAATGACTAATAATCATTAGCAGTAAGACCTTCAGATTGCCTATGTTATGGAGACAAAGTTATAAAGAACAAAGTTAGAAACTAACAGTTAAAAAGATCATCTTTGGCTCCATTGAATGAACTACTAACCTACCTTACTTCCAAGAGATCCATAGTTACCAGGTCTTCCTGATTCACCGTCTCTGCCAAGCTCACCCTAAGAGACACACATTTGGATGATCCTACTTTTACCAGTAACAAGGACCAACATTGACCACATGGTCTATGGTCTTCTGCTTCTGTGAACAACTGTAAATATTAATTTCTACAGTAAATAATAACTTTCAAATGTTACATTTTAGAAGAGTAATACTAGTGCTTTAACTCTTTGGAATCTAAAATGACAGAGTCCATTACTTTTTCTCCTTTTGTTCCATAAGGCCCAGGGTCTCCCTTTGGTCCTGGTTCCCCTTGCAAACCCTGTAACATTGAAGAAAGAAAAAATGTTACCATAAGGCTAAGCTCTGCAATAACTTCTTCTGCAGGAACTAGAGTGAAAGCTCTTTTCCACTAGTGGACTCATTATTACAGAATGTAAATAAAGCACAAACAGTCTTTAAAGTGCAAGCTCTGAGTGTGGCCTGGATGTCAGATTTAGTAAATGTTATGGTCTTTGAGAGGCAAACATCCTCAACTCTGGGCTCCAGATGTAAGCTGAGCAGAAACAGCCGTTATATTCATATACTCTGACTGACAGGTGAAAGAAACAATCAGTTGAACAGAGAGGCGGGACAGCCAACATTTAACCAATGAACTATAAATGGATAATCTTGATCCACCTTATAGACCAGTAAGAGACTGTATCAATGATCCTGTAACAGGTGTTTCATGAAGAACAATCATGAAGAGTAAGCAATTTCATATCTGATTTATTACTTATTAATGAGAGCTGGTCTTTCCTATTTTAAATATTTTTTTATTTATTTTTGTTATCATGGTGATACTGCAAAAATACACATTCTGCATTTTGCTGGATTAGGGGAATATTAGCTCACTGGCGAAACTTTACAGTTTTGTGCAGCAGTGAGGCTACAGCCCTATGAGGTCACAGAACTCAAAGCTGCTTCACAGACGTCTCCTTTAAAAGAGGTGTAAAGAAAAAAGTCACCTGCTCTGCTAATGACTAGCCAACACACCAACACAGATACATTTCACATGGTAAAGTCCTGTAAGCCCCTGGAGAAATAATGGTTTAAACTTACATCTGGCCCAGCTGACCCTTTGCAGCCCGGCAGCCCAGAATACCCTGGTTCTCCCTGTGAGATTAAACACAAACACACTTCCAGTATAAATATTCAGACTGGGGATGAGGCACAGCATGCTGTAAAAACACAAGGTCATCTCACAGCTTGAGAACAGTGTGAAGACACAGGAGGAGTCCGAAATGGCTGCTGATTTTACATAAATCACTATAAATAACTCCACTAATGGCTGTCAAAACCTTTGCAAGATGTTCAGTAGAAATAGAGGAGATTTCATATTTAACCACAGAAATATATCAGCTCACAATGCACAGGAAAAGTAAAAATTAAGAACAAAATATGGTCTTGGTGTCACAACCGCTATTATTAAATTGTATTTCATGGAGCAGCTATTTGGATTTTTTGTGGAAGTAAATATTCTTTCCATTGAAATTCAACTGAAGGCTATCTAGGTGGATAGTTATAGCAGTGACAAGAAGATTACATTCAGTGACTTTTAATGCAGAGTAGATTTTTGTGTATATGTATGTTGACAAAAGGGAATTTAGTATTATAAAGTAAAAACACATGATTGCTGTTCATTCATTTTCCAAACCACTTTATCCAGTTCAGGTCGTGTGGAAGCTGGAGGCGATCCCAGCTGACTATGGACAGGAGGCCAACTCATCGCAGAGCAACACAGAGACAAACAACCGTTCACAGTTTAGAGTAGCCTGTCAACCTAAACTGGAAACCAGAGCACCCAGAAAAAACCCTCCACACAAACACAGGAAGAGCTTGTACACTTCACACAGATCGAACCCAGGACCTTCTTGCTGTAAATGTGACAGCGCTAACCACTGCACCGATGTGCCACCCTTTAGAAACCTAAATAATTTTATATACTTTCATATTTTTATCATATCAATGTGTTAGTGACATTTGTCAGGTGTGCTGAACTGACTAAAAAAACTAAGCAAATTAATTCTTGCTAATAGATAACAAATTACAAAAAAGCCAATACTGATTATAAACAATCTCTATACTTAACAGGGGAAGGAAATAAAGATTTTAAAAACCTGCCTTAAGTCCATCAACTCCATCTCTTCCAGGCTGTCCTTTATCTCCCTGTTAAAAACACAGAAACATTATAGCATGGGCAAAATATCTAAAGGAAGAATAAAATGAGAGAAAATGGGTCCTATTCTGTGAATGCTGGTCTTACCTTGAAGCCCTTGTGACCCCTGTTTCCCTGCAGGAAGGACACAGGCAGTTTATGGTCTCCTCACACTTAATCCACATGTAGCTATTGGATAAAACTCAACTAGTTGAAATTAATTTAATTTCCCCCACTGTAATTTGGCTGTCTTACCTTTTCACCTCTTATTCCTTGATCTCCCTGGAGAAATAAAGAAGAAAGAGGAAAAAATTTAATACTATTTTAGTAAGAGAGAACTAAAAAATATTTATTAATAGAACTAAAAAGAGACAAACCTTCATGCCCTGATAACCAACTGGCCCCGGATCTCCTGTGTTACCCTATTAGGAAAAATGATAGTGACAAAAACAATAACCCTCAGTGGGCTTGCTGATTACGCTGATAACAAAAGAAAGGAGATGGTCTAAGCTGCTAAGCATAATATAACGAAATTAATGGTAGCTCTGGGAATGATTTCAATTACTTATATGATTAACCTTACAATGTTGTTGGCACATTAACAGCACATTTGGAGAAGTCAGCCTATTTACTAACCTGCCCTTCAATTTTAGGCAAGCATTTGCCAACAATATTCAAGTAAAGGATAAGACTGCAGCTTAATCATGAAGTTGGCCAAGGTAGCTGCATGCTCATCTCCAAAATTCACTCCCTGGGCTTTCCTAGGCCTCTTGAGGACTTTCTCTTGTACATTTATAACAACTTTATACTGTAAATGACGTTGTGTCTACATAATTATAAACATTCAGTTTCAAATAATGGAACTGCTGGCTTAGGAGACATATAATTTTTAATGGAGTGGCTGGTCCTGTTCCAGAACGGTCTGACCCTATTTTGTGTGTGTGTCTGTGTGTGTGTGAATGTAAATTAATGAGGTAATTGCATGTGTATCTTGTCAGAAACACATTTCTCTTACAGCTGCAATGTTAAAAGGCATTGGTTCTATCAAAAGGCCTTTCAGTTATCAGCCTTTTCATTTTACTCTGCACATCGACATTAAGAGCCAGGAGCATTTAACAGCTTCTGAAACTATGGGTACAACAGCAAAATGAAAACTCACATCACACATTGTAGCAAATTAAAAGATGTTGAGAAATCCTTGATTGCTTTTAATTGGTTATATTACTGTCATAAAAAAATTCATATCTATATGGCCATTCTTAATTTATGTTTTCTGTGTCAAAAAAAAAACATTTTAAAAATATGTGTTACTATCAGAGATATAAACAGTGAGCTGCAGAAAAACAATATGGTTTGTGATTTATGTGCAGGCTCCATTAGGAGACCAATATGAATACTCACAACTGGTCCAATGTTTCCCTTTTCTCCTGGCATCCCTGGTCTACCAGTTTCCCCCTATAGAGCAAGACAGGTCAAGTAAGCCACTGTAGGCAAAGGAAGTGTCTGTACAAAGTGGTAATGTACTGCACTCTATATGACGCATTCAACATACAATTGGTTACAATAGCAAAAGTGAACTGCTTGGTGCCCAAATAAATAAAAGCATTGCACAATATTTGCAAACTAGTTTAAAAGGAACTAATTATGAAAGAAAATAAATTTCAGTCATTAATACTTACTCTGTATCCTGGTTCTCCTGGAGGTCCAATGGGGCCTCCAGGGGCCTTTTAAAGTATCACATGAAACAGTCATAAAACAATCAACATTGCGCAATAAAAATGATCTTGAAATGCTTTGAAATAATTAAGGGATGCTATGATTATACTCACACTGCAGTCAAATGAGCAGCACTGCAAAGAAACAAGTCAAATTATTACAATAACTACAGACTTTATGAAAACACAAAATGAGGTTACACATGAAAAACAGGACTGACAAACATACCACATCCTTGGTTTCATTGGTCTGGAATAGAGAACAGAAAGCAAGTACAATTAGACTTAGACAAAATGAACACAGCCATGAAGTTAAAACTCTTAAATCTTTTAACTGCAGGCTAATATTCAGTTTTAATTCTGATATTACAATATTTTTTTAGTAACAACTATGAAACAAACATCTAATGTATGTTATTTTGTGTTGGACCTCCTATAGATCCTTGTATTTTAAATATAAGGTGTTAAATTAGCCTACGCTGGAACTCATGCTGTCCTGAAGATGATCGAATTACACAGACTTCAGTAATCAGAAGGATTCAGTGACAATGTCTGCAGATGGACTCACAATCATGTTAATGATGGCGAGAATTGTCCCCCTATGTGATGAACGACTGCTGTCTGCAGCCGTAAAGTTCTGTCTGTACCTCATATCAGTAGCGATGACAGACAGTCTGGTTTCCTGTGGGAGAAAATCAAAAGCAAAGAAATGCAAACAGAAGTTGAATTTGGTCTTATGACTATTTACAGAGATCTCAGTCATTTCACATCAAAAAGTTTGATATACTGTGTGTCTAAATGTTCTGTTCAGTCACCTATCTATGCAGTTCCTATACAGAAATGACATGGTGAGAACAGTCCATTTAGAACTGATCATGACTGTAATGTCACAACTATGGATACATTTACATATGCTGACTCATTCAGGTGGAACAGATAATTCAGACTTTAGCTGTAGATCATCCCCTATAATGTGTGGAGTGCTCAAAGTTGTTATATTAAGTAAATTAAATGCGTAAAATAAAGTGTAAAAGTGAGTGTAAAATAAAAACACAAGGTTTATGAAAGTTGAGTTGAATTGTTTTATATAATCATGCCTGTACCGACTCTAAATGCAGCTAAAATGCAGCAATCAGGCTGAAGACATATCTCATCTGTACAAGTTGTTCTGAAGTTGAAAGTCAGTTTTGTATCCAGCACACATTTTATAGATGACTTAAATTATCCTTCTATAGTTAAACATGCACCATGCTTCTCCTCCATCAGAGATGGAGGTAAACAAGTGGAGCAAAGGAATTGGTTTGGTTCTTAATGTTTAAATTAATCTTGCACCCAGATAACTAACCTATTAGTGTGCACACTTACTGTTAACATGCCAAGTGAACAAGAAAAGGTAGCCATCTGCTTCCATCTAACAAAGTCAAGCCTTTAAGCTCGTTTTGATAGAAGTGTAATTCACCTTGTCATATATTACCTGGATGCTGTTTTTTCAAATGCTCTTTAAAATTTGTGGTATTTTTCCAACCTATTTTTTCTCCCACATTGCTGTAATTGAACTAAAATGTGTTCACAATGATTTGAATTACCAAGCAAGTTAAAGTTACCAGTATGTTGCTGCTGGTCCTGAGCATACAATACACTGTGCATAGCTTGCAAATTATGTGCATGCAGATAATTAGATTAAATTTGCCATTTGTCTGTCTCTGACATTATCAACCTTTTATGATACCGAAAATGCTTATGTACTTTGTCATTGTTTTTTTAATTTTCAAAGCTGTATTTTCATTTAGTCTTTTTTAGTCATTTAGTCAACATTTCTGACAACAAATTAACACTGCAAGTTTCCTGGAAGAGCTGATAGTATTTTTTCATATGAATGTTGTATTTGGTTTTAAGCTATTTAATTAAAAAATGTAAATAAGAACAGAATACAATCAGTTGCAAAACTCATAAACTTATATCCTATTCACCATAAACTTATCAAATGTTGAAAGTTTCACATTAATACATATTACTATAAATTGAAAAATATTAGCTAATTTTGAACATGAAAAAATGTGGGATGGGGCAACAAAAGGCTGGAAAAATGGTACTAAATAGAAACAGCTGGAGAGACATTTTGCCATTAATTACATTAACTGGCAACAGGTCATTAACATGACTGGGTAGATGCTCTCAGACATACAGGTCCTTCTCAAAAAATTAGCATATTGTGATAAAGTTCATTATTTTCTGCAATGTACTGATAAACATTA
>JBBIGC010000039.1:16006374-16044727 GCA_037576955.1 Lepidarchus adonis
CGGAGCCGCTCTTCCTGATCAGTTTGTTCAGCCTGTTCCTATCGGCTGCTTTCAAACTGTTCCCCCAGCACACAGCGACATAGAAGATGGCACTGGCCACAACTGATTGATAGAACATCTGTAACATGGTGACAACTGATTGATAGAACATCTGTAACATGGTGACAACTGATTGATAGAACATCTGTAACATGGTGAACATCCATTCAGCTGGAAGTGTGACTCCATCCGCTCACTGTACTTTCTCTTTGCGAGTTTCATGGTGTGGCACACAGAGTACGAAGCAGCCTTGTACTCACTCCTGTCCCCGGACTCCAGACCTGCCTTTATATGTCGCAGCGCGGGCATTTATTGCGTTCTGGACAGATCCATCCACCCACGGTTTCTCCTTAGAGAAATAGAGTTAGCACTTGGTCCAGGACTTCCGGGAAAAGCCAAGTTTCAGAGTTTCAAAACAGAAAATTTTACAGTCTCTGTAGTCGCGTTGGTACCTGATTCTGGCCCGAATGTTGTCCAGCTTGTTGGTGAGTGAGTAGTGAAGGTTGATGTGCTCTGTTCCTCAGCCTGTAGTGGAGCCCCACTTGCGTCCCTCTGTGTTTCTTTGTTTTCCGCTGTATATCTGTTGGCCACAAAGTGTCAATGGAGAAAACTGGTCAGAAAGTTGTTTCCTTATCTCCCATAGTGTGTTACTGTCATATATTAACATGTCTATTAAAAAGTTACAAAGGTTAAAAATACACAATTAAAAAAAAAGTAAACGAGGGTCACAGAGCCACCAGGTAAGGCGTCTAGACAAAGCAGCGCCACTTCCGGTATTGTCTGGGTTACCCTGGGTTTGCCTGGTGTTTGAGTCCTTTACGTGGGCCATCCACTATAGAGGCGTGTGGTCTGTAACAAATGTAAAGTGCTGGCCTGTAAGGAAGTACCTGAGTTTGTGGATGGTCCAGTGTATCGCAGGGGCTTTCCTTTGTACAGCTGCATATCATGTCTCAGCTGGTAGCAGCTTCCTACTGAGATAGAGGACGGAGTGCTCCTTCGAAATCCTGAGACAGTACAGCTCCCAGGCCCTTCTCAGAAGCGTCCATATGCACCACAAACATCCTCTCAAAATCTGGTGTCTTCACCACCGGCTCAGCAGAGAGAGCATTCTTCAGGGCCTGGAATGCAGCCTCGGTTTCTGCAGTCCACTTCACCCGCTTCTGAGCTCCTTTTTTTGTCAGGTCAGAGAAAGGAACTGCAAAGGAGGAAAAACCCACTAATCCTAAGAAAGCACACACCTGAGTCTTGGTCGTGGGCTGCGGAGCATCTTGCACTGCTTTAACCTTAACCTGTGGTTGAATCAGTCCATGCCCAACCCTAAACCCAGGTAGCAAGCCTTTTGAAGCCAGGCGCCACCACTTCTTAGGATTAGCCGTGAGCCCAGCTCCCCTCAGTGCTTCTAGGCCATTATGCAGGTGGCGCAGGTGCTCTGGCCCGATTTCGGAGTTGATGATTATATTTTCTAAACCTCCTCTTCCATCATAGCCCTTCAGGTCTTGGGTACTCTGTATGGGCGCTGATACACCATGACCCCGGTGAGGGGGCGAATGTCGTGATCAACCTGGGTCCTGCCTGGGAGAGAGGAGAATGTATCAGTAAACTGATCATCAAGTTCATTTACCTCCCGGCGCTGTGATCCATTCAGCCGTTTACCCAAGTGGACCACAGAACAAGTTGGGGAGGAATTATTCGAAGTACCCTGGGCCGAAACCAGGGGCACAGGTTCAATCCACTTCTTGAGCTGATTGATATGGTACAGTTTGCACTACTGGCGACGACCAGGTCGGCTGACTTTGTACTTAACCGGACCAAACCGTTCCATGATGGTAAGCGGGCCCTGCCAGATTGCTAATAATTTACAATTTGAGGTGGGAATGAGAGCTAGAAAGCGCTCACCTGGCAGGAACTCATGCGGTTGGGTTGGCTGGTTATACTGTTGCTGCTGCCACCATTGGGCCTCCTCCAAGATGGACCAAAAGGGGGCTGGTTGCTGCCCCCACACCTCCTTGGCCACATCCAGGATCCCAGGAGCTCAAACATAGTGTAGCCTTTGAAAGCTTGCAGCATTTTATGCAAAACAAAAAACACAAAGGGCAGCATAAGGTCCCAGTTTCTCCCATCCTCCTCTACCACCTGACACAGCAGGCGTTTAACCGATTGAAGCATGCATTCCATGGCCCTTCCCACTGAGGGTGTAGATGGAGAAATGTGACACAAAAGGGGTACCTTGATCAGTGAGGATATTCTTTGGAATTCGCACTCGGCAGGCAGCAACTGAAACAGGCTGTTTCACAGCTGATCAAAAGTTTAGGACCACGCCTCCAAAAAAACCCTGTAAACCCCCAAAACAGAAATCAAAGTTGCAGACATAAACTCATATTGTTGATCACTTCAAAATCAAGACAATGACAAGTACCTGGTCCTGAAGGCGTGTACTGTAGCATTGTCCTGTTGAAAAACCCAGTTGTTACCACACAGACGAGGCCCCCTTAGTCATAGGAACATAGCCAGCAGCGGCCTGATGCCTTAAACTTAGCAAACAGCCTGTTAACCAAAGCTTCTTTGGATATAGTTGAGGACCAGAGAGGATGGTTTTGTGAAGAGCTGTCTGGCAAGCATGGTATGAAAGAAGGTAATGTAGAAAAAATGCACTTATTCATTAATTTAACTTGTCATTAAGGATGCCACTGTGGATAAGCAAATTGGCTTATTTAAAAAAGAAACTTATGACTGATTCCCCTGGGACGTCTTCTGTTTGGGCGTTTGTGCTTCTTAATGGCTTGTTCATGATTCATCAGACTGTTTCCGTCCATGTTGTTATTGGCTGTTCCTTTCCTCTTTTACCATCACATGTTCCAAGCATAACTATTTTTTTCCAATGAATTGTTTTTTCTCATAACATGTCTAAAAATTCAGCTTGTGTGGTTATCTGGGATTTGATTCAGAGGTGAGGCTTGACTTTCTGTTTTTGAGTGTCCACCTAAACTTATGTACGTAAGCTATTGGCACATGTACACATTTAAACCACTCTCTAGGTTTCTTTTATAATTGTTCTGATCTTTTACACATATCAAAATCTGAGCCTTTCATTCTGAATTTCATGATAGATGGACTTATAAAAGTGGTCCAGAATAACTATGACCAAAAAACCCCCAAAACAGAACAGATATTGGCCTGACACTGATTCCTGGTCACATATATGCTTTTGGGACTATTTGGTTATTCCCATACTAAAAATATGGTGTTTTAAAACACCAGTTTAATAATGTCTGAATAAATATATAGCATATATTTATCTTGCTTCTACATATCAAGGAATAGAAACAAAACTCTTTTATTAAGAAGATATCATTTGGTATTTTGAAGTACAGATACAGTCATGTAAAAAGGAAGTCAAAAAAGAAGCCAGTTTCCCATTTAAGAGGAAACAAACATATCATAGGCATTTTGCATAAATCTCCATTAGTTTGGCATTGGGTTGCTGAAATGTTTGATCACTCTTCCATCCAATATTCCCTTCAGTTGAGTGCAAGATGTTTTGAGGGTTTTCCTGAATCTACTGTCTTTATTAAATCCTACACATTTCATTGGGGCTTTCAAAGAGAGAGGAGGATGAGCCCGCCACAAAAATCTAGAGACTTGTTTGACTTACATGATGTGATTTTTGCTTGGCACATTTTAGACTTTGATCAGATTGTGAAAACAAAGCATGTAAAAGGCTTCCTGTATATTTCATGTATATTTGTACATAGTTTCTTTGTGGTGAGTAGAGAGTCGGCGTCTTTTGATTCATGTACTGTTTTCTCCTGTTTACATTATTTAGGGAGTCAGTAAAGTCATGTGTTCTTTTGTTTGTTTCTTTGGTTAGGTTAGTTTGAATTCTTTTATATTTAGATGTTTTGGTTTGGTCGACTCCTGTACTTCGTAAAAGGTGACAAAAAGGAAAAATAAACTAGCGAAGTCTCATATTGCGGCCTCACCCCCTCCCTTCCTTTTATGTTAAGGCTTGGCCCTAGACAGTTCGTAACATACACTTTGACACGATGCATTCTTAATTTAATTATTAATTGTGGAAGCAAAGCAACCCAAACCATATCATCTTCCATTACCATCTCAACTTTCTCTACATTATCCCAAAACGCCTGTTCTTTGGCAAACTGTGGTCTTTCTGTGATAATCTAATGTATTAATGATCTAATGGAGGTCAAATCTAAGTTACCTGCTGATCCCATGATGAAAGTCTAAGGTTTATGGAGACTTCTTTTCAAATCAAGCTGAATCAATTTCTCTCAAGCTCATTTGAGTTCATTTGATTTGAAATTCAGTAATTTAGAAATCATTTAAAATTCCTTGTCAGACTCAAGATATTCATAACCTTATTTCTAAAGGCCTTAGAAAGTTCTTTAGAGCTTGGCATGGTTGTACCACATACTTTAATAGCAAAGAGAACACTGGACCCTAGATGGAGGCTCTAGTCAATTGTGCACTTATTTTTTCCATGTGACTTGTCTGTTTTCATCTTCCCTTGTTCAAATGTGAAAAAAATCAACAATGTAATTGGACATACTTATTTTATCACAAGATTATGCTGTTTGTACAGGTTCAAGGTACTTTCAGTGTACTCTATTTTCAGGTCTTCCATACACTTTCTTTTGACATACAGTTGTGATATACAAGCACATTAACATAACATAATAAATTAATATTCCTGAAGTGAGGACAGATTAGAGGGCATCTGAGAGACCACATGAACCTCTCTTAGTGGGTGATCACAAAAAGAAAGAGAAACTGAAGCGACAGGCTGCGAGACTCTAGACACTGGGCTCATTGTAAATGCCATGATTTTTTTGTTAAAGAAGGCCGAAGGAAAAAGCAAGCAAAGGGGTTCTGGAGCAGAGGAATATTTTCCCTGCCTGAAATGGCCGTGTTGACTTTGAGCTTTGGCTCAGACCAGGACTATATAAATTGGCAGGAAGAAAGATGAGGTAGAGAAAAAGCCTGGAAGTGACGTTCCATGAGGAAACAGGGAAAAGTAGATGGTTGCGGCCTGCGTGTGTATGAATGTATGAAATCAGCCTAGGATGGTGTGTGTAAACTTTCATTTTGTTGCACTAAAATGTTTGGGCATTTGTGTGTTTGTGGAAGGGTTACTGCATGTGCATTTATTGGGACAGTGTGCACTCTGTGCTGTGTGCACATTTCAGTCTTTGAATGTGTGTAGGTGCATGTGTGTGTTTGTCAGTGTGTACTGAAGTTTTCATGTATTTGTTTTGGATGAAAACAGTTGCCTGGTGGCAAATGGAGGGAAATGGGTGTGTGTTTCTCCCCTAAAGCAAGGATTCAAATCTGTTTTAAAATTCTATTACGAGAGATTGACTTTTGGTCCGAGCTCAGCGGGCTTTTTCCACTGATCTCATGCTTCTGCCTTTCTCGCTTTTCTTTTTCCTTCAGTGAAAGCATAAAAAAAAGAAATCTTTTTGAACCCCTGAGACGGAGAGCAGAATGGGTTGAGGGAAAGACATCTGGTACTAATCAACATTTAATAGAAGAGGCTCACTGTAAATCTGGGGAAATTCTGGCAGCTGCAAGCCTTCATTCAGCCTGGACTGTGGGATTTGTGTATGTGTTTGGGGGAGTGTGATGAGGGGGTAGTGACAAACTATAGGCACTAGCATGCTAAACATGACTGCTAATTTAGCATTAAGTCAGGTGTTGTACAATTCACCAAGACGAGAACGCAGCATTCATGGCATTTTAAACGTAGTCAAAGGTCACCAGTTATAAGTTCACAGAAGAATGCTGTGGGGCAAACAGGAGGTCAGAAGTCAGACCTCGCAAAAAGTGAGGGGGGGGGGGGGAGATAATGACAGGTTAACAGAAGGTGAAGATCATCACAGTGCTGAAGAGGAAGTTCAGAGTAACTCTGTAGGCACCATCACTTTTTGGTGGGGTTGCAGTTGGTTAAAGAACAGCAATGTAAACTGTTAAGAGTTTGACTTCTACAGGAGGGAGAAGCAAACTTTAAATTGTTGACATATTGCTGACCAGTATAAACCTCTGCACTCGTACTATTCTCCAGAAATGTGTACTTCAGCTGTGCAATGCATATATATGTACATACATGGAAAATATACATTGTCTTCTACGGAGTGATGTATGAAATAAAATATGCAGTTGTTAATGGTCACGGATGAACTGCTGGCATGTTGATGATGTACATATGAGCATGAACTACCAGAGTGTATTGAGCATAAAACTGTATTTGATAGAATTGAAGAAAAGTTATGTTAGCTTAACATAAAAATTTTGACACATGCAGGCTGACTTCTTCAAAATGATGGTTTAGAATTGAGACTGACTATACAGTCAAGTCAGGGAAGCCTTTTTTGCTAACACCCCTTTGCACATACTTATAAAAGAAGACATTATTTATTTGTTTGTCTAAAATAATTTCATTTTATATTTGGAAATCCTCTTGTTTCACTTTTGACACTGTATCTTTTTATGTGAATGTCGATTAATCCCACAGGCAAAGTGCACCCAAGCAGCCTCTGTGGACATTTGGAAAAAGTCTTCATTATCTTACCATTTGCTTAAAGATGAATGGTATAATTACAGATCTTTGGCCTTGTGGACTTTCTTGGTAATGCTCACATTAAGTGCAGATGTCTGTAAGTATAACAAGACTGGAGATTTGGACTGAGCACATGACAGCATAAATCTTTTTTTTCTTCTTTTTCAGTTCAGATCTTTATTAAGAAGCCAAAGTAAAAGCAGCCAAGGACAACAAATACTCTCTATGAGAATGAGGAAGAAACATTGAGAAACACAGAAACAGGTAAGAAATTCTGTACAAACCAGCTGTTTAAGAATTTATTAATGGGCTGGTTATCATGAAGGCAATCGCAGCTATGAAAAAGTTTTTGCTCTTATTTTGCATATGTCATTGTTTCAAATCTTAAAATAAAATGTATTATAAGATGAAACACTACACGAGTAAATACAACATTAAGTTGGTCTTTCTGCAGCTCTGAAAGATCTCTAAATGGTAAAAAATTTAGAACAGTGTTGAACCTTCCCAGAAGTGGCTGGCCTACCAAAATTCTTCAAAGTATATAGAAATTACTCATCTGGGAAGTGACAAAAGAACCCAAATAAACATTTACTGTCAACCTGTCAATACTGAGATGCTGTTCTGCTTTAGGGTCTGGACTAAGTGACAGAAATTAAGCCCATTTTGGCCATTATCCAGCAAGACCAAGAACACCTCAAAATTGCTTAAAAGAAAACAAAAACTAGTCTTGGATATAGTGGATATATATTTTAATTTACTCTCTAGGTTACTTACAGACTTGGAAAGCCTTTACTAAATACAATGGACTATATATGCCACTGTTCTTTAAGCTTTCTGTTGTCAAGCCACTGCATTTGAATCCACTGATCTCTGCAACTATTGTCCTATTCTCATTCTACCTTTTTGCCTCAGACTGAAGGGAATCCTCTCTTCTGGTCAAAGTACAGCTTTTTCCTCTAAACATTAAGGGGTGCAATATGACATCTTACAAGGCAACGTTAAATTCTGATTGATGATATTCAGCTCTAAATTTGGGAACTTTGCCTAATTCAGTGGCTTAGTTACACGTAATAGATGACTGCATTAAACACATAAAGCCTGGATAATCAGGACATTCCTACTGTTAAATTCCTATTAGATAGTAACATTGGTGAAGCCTAAGGGTTAGAATCACCCTCTGCAAACTCCTAGAACCACTCACAGTTTTGATGATGGAAGATCATTTTCTTGTATATCTCCTAAACACCGGGTGGGTTCCACTCCTCAAACACACTAATTAACCCTGGCAATTAACAAGACTGAACAAGGTGTTTTAGAGCAGGGGCATCGCCAAACTGTGCTGGACACCAGCCTTCCAGGAGCCAAGTTTGGAACTCCTGACTTAACCTTCCAGGGAGTGTTAAGAATGCAAGATTAATTTGTGTAAGCTTTATATAAACATATTTATTTTAGGTGGAAGGTGCATAGATCATTCTGACTCATTTTTGCTTAAGGAATGTAATTCTGCTGTTATTTTTTTATCTAGACTGTAGTGTTATATATTATTTTGTATTGTGTAAAACATTTTGAGATTTTGTATATTTTTAAATATTTGTTGTTGAAATAAATGTTGCCATTAATTTTTAAAATCTAACCTCTTTTTGGGCCATTCCATAGACACTGCGATCTTTTTCCATGTCGTGAGTTTCAAGATGACAGACCTCAAAACTTTGAGAAACTGTTTAAGAGAAAGAGAGATTATATTATTCAGACAAAAATAGACATTTTACACAAGTAGTCACTGTCTTGTCCAGTTTGATGTGTGAATAATTCATGACTTAGAAAGGCATACTAGGCCCTTGGAAGAGTCACATCAGGCTGCAAGAACAGAGTTATTGCCTTTGTCACTAGTGGAAAGCCAATGACTTTTCCATGAAATTATGTGAAAGAGTCATTGAAAGATTATATCAGTTCAGAAATGAATTAAATAGGAATGTGAACATTTAATGAGTGATTCGTGGTTTGTAGGTGATGCTTAGGAAGTTTAGAAGTAAGCCATGAGCATGATCTTGTTTCATGCTCATGTTTCATTACAGTAACATAGATCTGTCTGTAGAACTTGTATAAGATTTACAGTAATAGTCCTTGATGGTGTACACATGCTACCACCCAGTCTCCAACATGTAGAAGTACAAACGTGGTAATAGATGGAAACATTTATGAGCACATGTGTTCATTATGGTGGATAAACATAACAGCAGCCAGATTCATTCACATAAAAGAAAGATACAAAGTTCTGGCAGTCCATGGTATCTTCTGTAGTTTTACAAATAATCCAGTGAGATTAAACAAGTAGACAGGACAGTGACAGAGGGATATTAGAGTATCATTGCCATACTGGGATTAACTTCTGACAAAGTCTGAGAAGCTCATTACAAAAACACCTGCTGTAGACTATAGCAATATACCAAATGTGTTTCAGCAAACAATTAATTTGAAGCGACTGTTTTTACTACAGGAAAAGCTTAGATGCGGGAGGTGCAAGAGTCATCAAAAGTCAAAATAACAAAAACCACCCCCCTTCTAAACTCCTATGCCTAATTCATAGTCCTTGAGTGGGTCATATACTATATTATTTAAATGTAAGTGTATTTAAGTGTACTATCTATATTTTAATTAATCCTAATGAGGAAAATTAAGCAAAGCTCATGAAAATATAACATTTACACATTTGGAAGAGCAACGTACAGTTTAATATTACAGATGGAGGCCTCTTGAAGGCCGGACTGTGAACTCTTTATTGGTTTTCCTTGCCTTGTCAGCTGCGTGGACGTCAACCATGTTACTTCCTACAAGACACCAACCAACACAAAGTGAGTATATGTGTAGTAACATTGCATTGATGTTATATTGTTGAGCTGGCTTAGTATTCACCATCTAAAATGGCTTTTTTACACCCAAAAATATTTTTGACGATTAGTCCACTGACCATGAGCAGCTTGTTATTGGAAAGAATAAAAGGGAGCGAGATAACCACTGGTTCTCTTTAATGTAATGGTTCTACCAGACTGGAGTCAGTGTCGTCTTCTTAATCTTTTCTTATGCTGTGGGGCTGGAAATGAATGCTGAGTGCTTTGCCAGGAGGAACTTAATTTGCTACTAACATTAAGTTACAGCAGAAGCTGAGAACACATTTAGGTCAAGAGTTTTGACCAAACTTTACCATTACAATACTTCTGCTTGAATATTAGAACCTCAGCTGAGAGATGAAAGTTGTTTAATTCCCAGGATTCATCAAACTGAGGTGTATTTACCAAAGGGTGATGGAAAATGCAAACATGATGTCTTGAAACTGGGGTTGTTTAATGAGTACCTGAGCAGGCTTTCGTCAAGCAAAAAAAGTGCATAAGATAAAAAGCATGTGTGCGCCTGAAAGAGAGGAAAAAGTGGATGGAGAAAAAAAGTGGTGGTGGGGGTGGCATGAGAGCAGAATAAAAAGTAGAATCTCAAAAAAAGAAAAGAAAAGAAAAATACTGCAAAAACAAATACAATAGGAGACAGATGCCAGTCACATTTAGGGCAGTAATCAAGGCCATACTCTTAAAGGGCTACATCTAATCAGAGACAGACCTGTTTAGCCTTCATGAGTCTATGAGCATTGTGACAGATCCATTAATCTCAAGCTGCAATCTGCCAACCAGATGGAGAGAAGTAGGGGTGAAACGTTACGTACTTCCCCCCAGCTCCCCCTTACCCTGCTCTGGGAACATGATTACAAGCCTTGGGCCTTACAAGCCCTGCTGTGGAGATTTGGCAAACATAGCAAGCGTTTCACAGGAACTTCAGCAGAAGTTTGGAGCCACAGTTGGCTAAAGGTAGCATTATAACAGAAAGGAGTGCAGAAGAATTACATTTGTGTGTTGTGAATTCCCAGGAAAAGTCACACTACTGACCACAAATATTAATAAGAAAACAATATAGCATGCTGTTTTCAGTTAATGCACCATGGGTATTCTGTTCTGAAGAAACTGCTGAAGAGCACTACAGTTTTAAAAATGATTGTTTTGGCAATGAATCTACTCCTGGGCTTGATGTTTTGGCTGGGCTATGTTTGGCCTCTGTGTTGTGTTGACTTCACTTGATTGGAGATAACCACAGGAAATAGGAATGGGAGGGTGCCAATTAGGGACTGAATAGAAGACTCAGAGGAGACACACTTCCTCCAGATAGGGGCTCAACCCTAATCAAAAATATCCCCCACCCCCGTCTCCTTTTAGTCCAGCAGTGTTAAGTGGTCAACAGCGACCCCCCCTCCACCCCTGCCCTATTTACTCATAATGCACACTTACTGACCTCTAGTGGAGAACTGTAAAAGTGTCCAACAGAAGGAATGGGGTGACTTCAAGTATAGAAGTATCCATACACACCTTTTAATTTGTGTATTCAGCTACTTTAGATGACACATTCACTGACAAACGCATGTTATCTTCATAGAGGAGCACTGTCAATTGATTGGGACAAAAAAAGAGCTGTGAGAACCATTTTATGTCCCATTATAAGTCATGGCCGTACGGTTTGCTCACCTAATTATTGGTTATACTTATTGCTTGCGTACACAGAAATGCTATTAGATATCAAAAACAGACAATGACAATTATCTGTAATGGAAATTCTTTATTACAATACAGGAACAATGAGGAACATCCTGCTTTGTATTTTTGCCCTGTTATGGGTTCAATGTTCTGGATACGGTGCAATCCAGTGCTTACCAATGGATAAAAATGCCAAGGTACAAAATAACAGTTAAATTATTTTATTATATACCATTACAATGACCTCTACAGGTGACTGATTTAAACATAAAATCTAAAATATCTATATATATAATATATATAAATATATATATAAAGTTCTTGAAAGTCTGGTAGCTATGTGCCATGGTTCAGTACCAAACAATGACATTTGCTCATTGCATTCAGTTATTCCAGCTTGGCTTCTACAGGTTAAACAGCTGTTTATTTTTGAGGAACTCAGAGTCCACATTACATAATATGACTTTATAGAGGACCACTATTGCACATCTTATTAAATTCATAAACAGCTCTAAACTATTTCTCCCAAGATCAAAGCTTTTAGATAAAGTTAAAGCAGACATTGTTACTATAATGTTACAGAATATGGGCAATGGCTTTTGATACATATAGTACTATTTACCAAATTTATGCCTACTTTTGTGTATTGCCCTTACTATCTCCACCTGCTTTTATTTTCTCCAAGATTTATGTTACCATTAAAACAAATGTTTTAAAGATTCATGCTGCCTAATCTCGATGTCTCATAACAGTTATATAAAATATCACCCAGGTCGTATAGCCACAGTGTCCCGATGATGAAATAGAGACACTTGCTCTGAGAACTGGAGGTTAACCAAACTCACAGTGGCACCGTGGTGGCTGCAAGAGGTCAAAGAGCAGCTCAATGCAAACAGTCAGCTGATGTAAACAGGACTAGATATTTGTGTTGTGCTTTTTTTTTTTTTACCTTTTATGCATCACTGCACCAGTGAGACAACAGTGGATCACGAGTGTAGCTCATAAGATGAGTCATTGGATGCAGTTTGAATGATGTGGCTCAGACCCTCGTCCTCTACTACGTTAGCTGGTCTGCGTGGCCTCCATTCAGCAAGTGCTACTGTTCATTTGTTGGAGGTTGATTGTCTGTCGTCCACTGCCAGAGATTAGCCACTGATATCTTAGGCTGGCTGTACTACGGTGATAACTAAACTCAGCTTGACAATAACTACACACAGCCTTAGTTTTGTCAAGTGAGCATCAGGCAAAGTTTCCTTCAAGAAAATGCATACAAGTAAAATACATTTTAACACAATGGGATGAAAAATATTCTCCGATTGGCTACCTCTCATCTCATCTGCATACCATGTCCTTTACAGAAATTATTCAAGATTTTGAAGTTCCTAAAATGAAAAGTGAAATTGTGCAACAAACAAAAAAAGGCTAAAGGATATTTTTCTGAACTTATTGAAGGAAAGTACATCAGCAAAGCTACACTAGAAGAATGCTAACACAGCTGGCCCAGCCTCACTAATAAAGCATTACAAACATACACCATTTCTAGGTCTACGTTTGTTAGCAGTGTTGCTGATGCTTTTGAAAGCCTCCATTAAAACAAACCCATTCTTTTGGCAACTGGCTTATCCCATCAGCAACAGACTGGTTTTAAACTAGTCGTTTCCACTGTGCTTCGATAGCCCTTTCAGACCACTGGTGCTACTCCCACTCAAAGCTGGACAACCAGCACTGGCAGCTGATCAGGGAGCGGCTGCAGCTGAAGGTCACTAAACCCAAACTTTAGCACATAGACAAATATTTGTGGACAGCATGTGCTTTTATGTCATCGCCGTTTCAGGATAGACACAACACCAGCAAAGGGAATAGGAAAGTTTATTCACAGTATTACACAGAGTATTACATAAAATAAAATGCAGTACAAAAATCAGCATTTCTTCTCAAATATACTCTAATGTACATTTTTACACTGTACAGTATTTGATTACATTAGGCTACAGTTACCTAAAATAGATAAACAACTTCATAGATACACCTCCTGTGTCTCCATTTTAGCCAGTTTATCAGGTGCCCTTTCCATAGAGGTGCACTTTGTAGTTTACAATTCTGGACTGTAGTCCCTTTACCCTGTTCGTCATTGGTCAAGATACTCAACAGAACCTCTATTGAACAGATATTATTGGTTTGTTGGATGGTGTGGGTGGTAGTGACAATAGTCCAACAAGTACAAATATTGAGCCAACAATGTCCAAAAGCCTAACGAAGGACTAAAGGATGATTAAAACAAACTGTGCAGCAAGTTAACCATCATCAGCAAGGTGGACCAGCAGTTTAGAGGTGTCTTATAACTCTGACAGCGGAGAGCCATGCTATTCACACTAGCATTCCAACACCATGTCAATAGCTCATGCTCACTGATGGTCTTGAAGCTGGTATAGGGGGATACCAGATAAAATCTACCAGATAAATAGGTATTAACTAAGATGTGCACTTTCATTGTAAATGAAAACGATTAAATGGACATTAATGATGGAATTAATCAGTTTACATCATATGTGCTACTTATTAAATTGCTGCTATTATATACACACTCAATAACACACAAAGTCCATCACAACAAAATATGACCTCTGAATTTAACCCATCCCATGTGCACACGTGGAGCAGCTGGAAGCCATCAACATAGCATGTAGCGTAGCAGGATGCTACCTTGCTCAAGGGTGTCTCAGGGGCACCTGAGCCGAAACCTGCCCCCTTCCAATCCCAAGAGCAAAGTTCTAACCTCTAGGCCACCACTACAATGTTACAAATGTACAATCAACATACTTAATTTGAAATGACAAGTGCTATCAGGAGTAAAATCTCTGATTATATATAAGAGCTCATAAATACTATAAACAACTACTACTACTGTGTCCTTAGTCTGTTGCTAAGTCGTTTCTATTCAGTCATTCTGAGACTGTAAAGCCTGAATGCTAATAATTAGATTACAAAATCACTAAAAGTGATTGCAGTTTCTTTTTATTTACAGAAATCTGGTCTGAACTCAGACTGTGCCAGGCAGTTGGGTTCATTTAGTCTTCTTCACTGCTGCATGAGCCACAAGAGCTGTACGAGCTATCAATGCACTCAGCCGTGTAAGGGAACTTATGAACGCTGGGGTTCAGTTTGGGGACCCAGGCCCGTGGGACCAGGAACGTAGCCAGGTTGAACAAATCCACAAACACTTTGTACCGGTCACTACACAAGAAAAGAGGTGTTAGCAAGTCAGCACTCACTCTATTTAGCAATTTTAAACATTCTGAAAACACTCATAGTTGAGAATCTGTCATTTAAGTAGTGTATAATAATGCAGGAAGATGAAAACAATGTTGGGGACAATTTGAGATGATCTGATTTGTAACACTCTTAATAATGAAGGATTCTTGCAGCATACAGAATGTGGTTATTTTAGCTTTACTAAGGTTCGTCATGCTCACACACATGATTTATATGTGGGATTTACATATGATTCATATGCACAAGTACTTGATTTCTTATATGCACAAGATATATAATGCAATAAACTAAAAAACTCTGCAGTTTTCTGGTAAGCATTCCTGTCCCAACATTTTTGGGATGTGTTGTGGGTGCACATTCAAAATGTGTTTATATTAACAAAATACATTCAATACTTGGTCAGTGAAAACACTGGGAACATGTTCTTTGCACTAGAAACACTTTATTTTATTTCTTTTGAGATAAATTAAAGTCCAAGAGAACTGGTCATATATTTTTGTTGCCTTGTAGAAAATGCCACATGGAAAGTGTTGTTTGACTAGGGGTATTTGCATATAATTGTACATTTAAGGAATAATTTTTTAGATTTTAATTGTCATGTTATCTGTATGTCAAGGACATCAGACATTTACAGGCGATAAGACTTAGATTAGATGATGACACACAGGTTAAAAGAAGGGGGTAGGGCTAAAATAGGAGACCACACTGACCTGACAGTAGAGCGCAGGTAATGATAACCTGAAGAACCACCTGTGCCTGCTTTACTGCCAATCATTCTGTGCGCCATGCACACGTGGTTATCTGGTGAAGAGGGTTGTGAGAAGGTTACTTTGAATGTTTTGTCTGAAACTAAAAGCCATAATTGAAAGATTCCCCCTCAGTGGCAATGAGTAAGTGATAGTTCATGAGACTTACATCTCCATTTGGTCATAAGTGTATCAACTTCCATCAGATATGTGAGAAGCTGAAATGGTACTTGAAATCGAGGCTCCTCTCTGGAAGAGTGACACAGAGAACTTTGGGTTCTGTGGAACATCATCTCAAATAGCATGGATAGTACTGTAATATACCAGCTTCTAAAGTGCTGTGAGGTCATTTACAATATTAAACTTCTCACCTGTAAAAATAAATCATTAGAGCACCTTGAAGGGCCCTGTAGGAGAGTCGGCATTCACCTGTCGAGAGAGGATTGATACGTTAATGCACTTGTACTCGCTGAATGTTCAAGGTACTGATTCATGAAAACATTCCCAGGAAAACAAGGAGGCAAACACTAAGAGGCTCATAAGAGCTGGATAACACGTCACTGAAGGCCAGTATTTATAAGGCTTTATGACTCCTACATTAACATTTCAGGACTATGGACATTTTTGCATATTTATTTATATAATCTGAGAAACCCACAGTATAGACAACTGGGAAAAGGGCTGATCAATAAGTTACTTATCATTTTTGCGATCAATTACTCCACAATATGTCTGAATATGCCTTTCTGAGAATATTATGATTTAATCAGTACTACAAGACCCATGATTAGTTGTAAGTTTCCATTTGAAGAGGGCATAATTGTATTGGTTCAACTGTGTGTAGAATAGGGCGGTCTGTCAAACACGGAATACAATCATTACTTTCATATGTAATAATTTTGTGAATTTGGGAGATTATATTCATCAAGATCAACCACTTCCAATAGGGAATTTGATCTATTAAAATAAATAAATAAATATCATTTATTACACCAGAATAAATTTCAAATCATTTGGCAGACTAGTTTAAAAGAGTCTTTCATTTTTTTTGCTGACATGCATCGTTCTTAAGTATAAAAGCACTGAGATACTTCTCAGTCATCGCTGATGCTTAATTACATTGCTGTTTTACCAAAGCCATAGTGGGCTGTCACATAAGACTAACACATGAAAATTTTCAGATAAATGTCAATGGAAACAATCAGCCTGTGAACAGTAAATGATATTTTCACTGTTTACCTTTGCTTAAAAGATGATCATGACGTTTGGAGTCAAACAAGGAGCTGAACACTGCAATCTGTTTGTTGAGATCCTCCAGTTTGTCTTGTTTGCTTTCACCATTAGCCATTTTCTAAGAGTAGAGAAAAAAAATGCAATGCAAACTCTGCCTTGTGTAAAATGACTGTGATATTAGGAGAAAAAAGATCTAAATGCATAGTCAAAGGAACCTCAAGCTCATGCTTCTCCATCTCAAAGCCTTTCTCAACGTTTGCTTGCAGTTTTCCCCAAAAGTTAAAGCCATCCTTTTCAATACCTGGTGTTCTCTCCAGCCATTGCTAGAAGATACAGCAATACAATTACAGGAGTAATTCACACCAAGTTCAAATATTTACCCACAATCAACAATAGATTTAATATTTAATAAGAATCCCAAACCAGACCACTGAAGTACTTTACCTCCACAAGCTGTAGCAGAGTGGGTTCCTGCTCTGATCTGAGCAGAGCTTCATTCTCTTGCCCATGGAAGATGTCCCTGTAGTGGTGACGGTTGTATGGAACTCTTAGATTCTTTGCAACGCCAATCTTATTTTCAAGAAGGCGAAACTGAAGGCTCTGGAAGCCAGAAGCTGAGGACAGATATTCCCTGTAGCAGACAAACAAACATTGCTTTACACTGAGCAGGACACTGACTACACTGAAGGAGAAACAAAAGGCCAATGAAGGCTCTGTTTTTCCTCTAGAAACAGCTGATGATTTTTAAACCTGGGCTGAAAAACCATTGCTTGAAACTTTTTGCCTCCACTTTTCATGGTCGCACTTCCGTGACTTTGGTGTTTAGTTACCTAAAATCAAAGAAGTCCAAAGCTGTCATGGTCTCCAACACAGCAAACTGGTCCACCAGCAATCTGAAGATCATGGTGATCCTGTGAATCCGGCTCACCACTTTCAGCATGTTCCTCTCATCACGAACCTGAGAGCGAAATGTTTTTCACTACTGATCATGGTTCGTATGTTATTACAATAAATGGTTTTATGAGATGTTTACACTGTGTTAATGAGTATTGTTAAATATCGACTCACATGATTGTGAATAAAAAGTTTCCGCACTGAATCAAGCTCCCACAAAATCTGCTTAAACCAGAGCTCGTAAGCTGGAAAAACAAAAGCGGGTTATGATTATAGACTTATAACAAATACCGTTTATACACAACTACGTGTAATTTCATATGCAAATGAAATTTTATGAGCAAGTAGATTCAAATTACCTTGGTGTGTAACAATAAACAGATGCTCATCGTGGATTTTTTTCCCTCTCAGTTCACTCTGCAGTGCCTGAGCATTAGTGACCTTATCCAGCTAAAAGGAGGATAAAATGTCATTAATTATAGCTAAAGGGTAATTTGTCTTGAAAAGAACTTAAAATGCATTCTCACAAATTACTTCACAATTAAATGATTTTGATGAGCTTTATCTACTTTTGCATGAGTAGAAAAATCATTTTTATTTACTTATTTTACAATATTTTATTGTTTCAATTTCATTTGTTTAATAAATGTAATGTAATTCACCTGTAAGTAGTCTCCATAGGAGATTCCTCCTTTGGCAGCTTTGTTGATGCCTTTCTGAGAGTCATCTTCTTCATCTATCTCACTGGGTTTAGTTTTAAATCTAATTATGAGAAACCACAGAACAATATTAACATCAATTACACTTAAGGAGGATATTGTTATATGTCAATAAAAAATTACATGTTTTGTAAAACACAAAAAGTAAAAAATCTATACATACGGATGAAATTTTGTCTGAAATGGACATCCACTCATGTTCTCCAAGAAAACAAGCGTCTGATGAATTGTTCTGACTTCTTGTAAAAGGTTTCACAACACTCTGGACTTCTGACAAGAAAACCAACTATTTAACGGTTTGGTGTATCCAATCAAAGGCCTGCCACTGACCCCTGCCCATCACAAAATGTGCATGGCTCCAAACTTACAGGGATGCTAGGGGGTGTGTACATACTACTATTTACATTCGCTGCTTTTATCTGAGGAAAAAGCAGGTGTAGCAGAAGAACATGTGACTTTATTTAGTGAGCACAACTTTAGTTAGAACACTTCATGAACACAGAGTAAACTCAAGACCAAATTGTTACATTGTGGAAGTTCTCAAATACAGTAACAACGTGCAATATTTGATGGGAAAAGAGCCAAGAAGGAATGTTTACACGATGAGCATCGACAAAATAGTTCGTATGTCACAGCGGCCAAGTAAATATTTCTCAACAAATACAATAAGAAAAAATCTTTGGTAATGAAAGATTGGTGGTGGACAAAGTACATTAGTGCTGGGCAACCTCAGTGCAAGGCAAAAAGGGCCAATGGGTGATGGGGATAAGAAATAAATGAAAAGATAAATGTTGAGGTTTACATAAGTAAATCCAAAATCTTAAATACACAGTTGAGAATATAATACCATAAGCGAATTCCATCAGTCATTTAATATGTCATGACCAATGAGTAACTTTTCAAGCAATTGCTTATTATATGAAAGCAAAACCTCTGCCCACAACAATAGATACAACATGGTCATCAGTGACTTTCTTTGAGAAGACCAAATAAAAACTAAAACCCAGTCGTTTTTGGAAACCCTGACAGTGCCTCAGATCAAAGGTTGGGTTAATGTGCACATTTATGATGGACACAGGAACAACAAAGTACACGTGTCTAGGTTATTTGTACAGTGATTCCCGATTCAGGGTAAAATATGACAACACCGCTCTCCCACGTGAGCCGTTCCAAAAAATGACTAGTAAAAATGTTGACAACTTTTAAACAAGCAATATTTTGGCAGCTCTGTGTATCTTTGGTACATTGCTGGTACAAACAAGTTTGTAGTGCCATTCTGTGATATATGAGTAAGCAGTTTGCATTATTTACAAAGAAAAGAAGAATTTAATTATTTACTAATTGCACCATTGGTCCTCCTCAAAAAAATCTAGCAAATTAAAACCTAAAAAAAAATTGATTGCTGATCATTTTTTAAATGTCACAAAAACATTTTATTCAGAATACAGCATAGAAAACAAATGTTGAATGGTAATTTCCAGTTATTTCAATTTAAATTCATCTCTTCATTTACTATATATATAGTTTTATATTTCTTTTTTTTTTTTTAAGTTCTTTTTTTTATATATATATATATATTGTTCTATTTATTTATTAAGGTCACAGGTGGTCATTTAAGCATTTCACTGCATAGCGTACTGTGTATGACTTTGTAATAATGTGTGTAATGTGACAGAATTTGACATTTAAAATTTGAAAGTGAAACATTACAATTAATTTTAAAATATTGGCTCGTTTTGAATTTGATGGCAGAAACGGGTCTCAAGAAAGTTGGGATGGGACAACAAAGGGCTGGAAAAGTAAGTAGTACTAAAAAGAGTTAAAGGGATATTTTGCAATTAACTACACTGACTATTAAGTAACATTAATTGGATTGGTAACATGATTTGGTATTTAAAAAAAGCAAAAAGGCACAGTCTCTCAGACGATGGGCAGATGCTTGAAAATCTGCAATCAATAAATTGTGGAACAATTTCAGAATAATGTCGCTCATCCTTAAACTGTAGACTTACATACAGTATATAACATCAAAATATTGTGAGAATCTGGATAATTGTGACAAGGGACAAGGCTGACATTCAATGCTGGATGTCTGGGATCAGGCATTTAAAACAGGCATGAATCTGTCATTGAAATCACTGCATGGGCTCAGTGATGACTGGCGCGCGAGCTCGTGCACTGTGCAGAGCCTCTCCCGGAAGTGGCCAAGATACTCCAAACATGGTTTACCAGGCACCTCAGTCTCTGGGGGAGGCCCAAACACTAAATCCAGTGTCGTGCGCAGCTCACTCCCGAACATTAATGCTGCGGGAGTGGACTGGGTGGACTCTTGGACTGCTGTGCGATAAGACCACAGCACCAAGTGCAAATGCTGATCCCAATCCAGTTGGTGCTGTGAGGTCAGGATGGCTAGCTGTGTGGCTAATGTCCGATTAAAACGTTCAACCAGGTTGTCGCTCTGGCGTGGACACACCTCGCCAAACACCTCCACCTCGAAATTACGCCCCTGATCGCTGTGGAGCTCTTCCGGAGCTCCAAAACACGCAAACATCTAGTCAAACAGCACACTAGCGGTGGTCACTGCACTTTCATTGGGCACGTCGTAAGCTTCGGGCCACTTTGTGAAATAGTCCATGGGCATGTAATGATTTCATTATGTGCCCTGGGCCAGTAGAAACGCTGACGTAGCCGAGCAAAGGTTTTAGCTTTTCTGAAGTGCCCTGCACCCTTAGCGCCATACACCAACCCCAGTACGATCGCCAGCATTGCCATTCGCGTGCCCTGGCCTATGCTGTATCAAGAAGTCGTATGATTGCAGTACCTCTAACCACAGCGCGAGTTGCCCTTCTGGCTCCTTGAAGCTTATGAGCCACGCAAAGGAGGCATGGTCAGTACGGAGGCTAAACTTCTGGCCATAGAGGTAAGGGCGGAAGTGTGTCACCGCAGCCACTACCACCAGAAGTTCCCTCCTAGTGATGCAGTAGTTTTTCTCGTGTTTCGAGAGTGCTTGGCTGAAGTATGCCAATGCTGGACCATTTTCATGAACCAACACGGCATTGCTCACATCGGTATCAAGCACAAACAGGCGAGCGGTGCCTGGATATTCCAAAATGGGCGCTGTGATCAATGCGGTACGCAGTGTGGAGAATGCATGCTCGCAGTCATCGCCCCACGCAAACACAGCCTCTTTTTGGGTGAACCAATGTAATGGGCTCGCTATTGCGGCAAAATCCTACACAAAGCACCCATAATAAGAGGCTAACACCATAAAGCTCCCCCTTTCCACTCACGACATGGCCCAGAAAGGCTACCTCCCGCCAAAATAGGTGACATTTACGTGGGTGTAGCTTAAGCTTCGCTCGCCGGATAGCCTCAAACACCTCCTTCAGGTGCGGTAGCTCAGCGTCAAAGGTTTTCACGCGCACCAACAAATCGTCGAGGTAGACGCCGCAGCGTGACACAGGAATGCCTGCCAGCACTCGCTCCATCAGGCGTTAGAACGTGGCCGGGGCCTTTTCAGAGCATAAATGGCATGACGCGGAATTGCCAAAGGCCCTGGCCGATCACAAACGGCATTTTGGGTCGAGCCCCTGGGGCCAGCGCCAACTGCCAATAACCATTGCGCAGGTCTAACAAACTGAACCAGGCAGACCCACAGACTCGGTCCAGCGCTTCGTCAATGCGCGGGAGCGGGTACGAGTCTTTACGAGTTACCACGTTGAGCCACCTTTAATCGACGCAGAACCGACACCCCCTGTCTTTCTTCCCCACCAGGACTACAGGTACAGACCATGGGCTGTTCAATGGCTAAATATAATATTAGCTAGCATCTCCTCGATTTTCTTATCTGCTGGCCCGTGCTTGGCCAACAGAAGCCGTCTAGGTTGCTCACGAATAGGTGTTAAACCCCCGATGTTAATGTGGTACTGCACGAGGTCGGTGCGGATACAGCTCCACTCATCTACTGTGAAAATGTCGCGGCTAACAAATGTTTTAACGCTTTGGCCTGCTCCGCGTTTAACCCTTCGCAGCTACAAGCCTCCAGCTCTCTCCACGCCTGTGGTCTCGATTACCCCCAACGGCCTACTCGGTCCTACTTCACCCCCCTTGTTCGCCGCTGCACACACGGCATTAACCTCATGTCTGTTCCTCAGTGTAGCCCACTCTCGCCCTACGCACATGCTGCCTTTATAGACGTGGATCACTCCACCGATGCACCTAAGTAAGTCTAGGCCAACTATGCAGTAGTCTTGGATATCACCCACAAAAAATGGGTACTTGACTGAGGTCGCACCAATAGACCCCTTAATTCGCTGGACTTCAGACATGGCTACGCACTCACCTGTGACGGTCCTGACGTAATCTCCAACACAGCATTCTCGACCGGCCCGCTCGGGCCTGCCCCCCAGGCAACCAACCTGCATGGCAGAGAGAAACTCCCACCACATAGAGGCCGGCGTGGCCCAGCTGAGCACTGAATGGGAGGCGATTACTCTGCTGGGTGACGAGCTCCCCGTCATGGCACCTCTCCCTTGTTTAACGGCTGCTCCTCCCGCTGCAATGGCTCATTGTCCCCCTGGTGGTCGCTCCAGCAGTACCTGGCGGTACCCCCGCCGCTCCACACTGGAAACCCTGCCGCTGACTTGGGCCTTGCTGCCGCTCTGTGCCGAGTGGTTTGAGTTCCGAGCATGTGTTCCGCTTTCTCAGCCACGGAAAGGGCCTCCACCCAGGTTTGCGCCCCCGCCAACTGTGCACGCTCTCGAAGTCGCCGGAGGAATGCATGGAGGGTTAACTCCTCCTGAGCTGCCACTGAGAAGTCGGAAAAGCCGCTCCTCGCCAGTTGCCTCAGATTGCTCGCAAATGCCCCCAGTAGTTCGTTCGCGTCAAGTGCCATGCGGACCGCTGTTTCTTTCAAGCTCCACCTGTTCAGGCTCACCACCAGCTGCACTTGGTGGAGAAACGCATCCGGCGGCTCGAGGCCCTTGTACGATGGAAGCTTGACCCAGCCACTGGTGCTCTGCTGCGCGGCTGGATTTACCCATGCAAACACCTCCATCTTGGGATATTGGTTCTTGTTCGCTGGTTCTTCACACTCTTTCACCACCATCTTGGGATACTGGTTCTTGTTTGCTGGCTGTAGAGGCCATTTGGTCGATTGTCATGGCGGGTGAGCGGATATTTCTGCCATTGACATGATCGGCGCCCGTTCAGCTTTTCTCTGTCTGAAACTGCTTTCCCCCCACTCTCTTCCAGCTGGAAGCTGCTCGCCGCTTCTCTCCCACTTCCATCTGAGAGCGCTGCTTCCTTCCAGCTTCTCGAGACTTTCCCGGGTTTTCTTGCGGCCTCCTTCCAGTTCGGCAGTCAGCCGCTCAACCTCCCGGAGCATGTAGAGATCCATCCCACGCCCGGACACCAGTGTAGCGGTTCTCTTGGGAAAGGAATCAAACGCACACAGGGTTATGCTCTTGAACCAGTCAGAGAGCTGGCCAGATTTATTGTTATACCAGCCTTTAAAAAGGCCAACCTGTAACGGTGCGTCCCCTAGAGCCTAGGATGCGCACAAGCATTAACCCGTGAGCGAGGCATGATGGTGGATGGCCAGGCCCCAGAGTCACCAATCTCCAGACTCATCACACAGAGAGTGGGCCTGTCCATCTGCCACCAGCTCACTCGCATGAACACAGCACAGCACAAACAGCTGCTCCTCTTCTGCTCTTTCTCCTGTAACACACAGAACAAGTATAAAGAAGCATAAAACCCCATTTCTCTGCTCCCATGATGCACCTCCACTCTTAGCCAATAGGCACATCACAGGACCATTACAATACACACCTGTCACAGGGGTGAGATACATTAAGCAGCAAGTGAACAGTCAAATCTGTTGATGAAGGTTATGTTTTGGATGCAGGAAAAATAAATGAGCGTAAGGATCAGAACCATTTTCACCAGGGTCAGAGTCAGAGCATCTCTTAAACAAGGCTTACGAAGTGTTGCAGATCTGGAGTAGTAAGCACCTACTAAAACTGATCAAAGGAAGGAAAACGGGCGAATTGGTGACTGGGTCATGGGCACCCAAGAGTCACTGATGTACAGACGGCTTGCCGTCTGTTCTGATCCCAAAGAAGAGCTCTTGCTGCAGAAAGTGCTAATACTGACTGATAGAAAGGGGCCAGAAGACTGTTTTGGCTGCATAAGGGAGACCTACACAATCCAAGGCAGGTGGTGTTAAATGTTATGGCTGATTGGTGTAAATTGACACACTACTGTCAAAAATCAGGAAAATTATAACTTTTTTTTTAACCTACAATAACACTCTGAAGGAAGAGTTCCAAGGTTGGGTATGCTTGGTAACTTAAGTAACCATGATAATAAAAAGAGGCAAAACTGATCATCTTTTTAAATTATTTATTTAAAAAAAACAAAAAAAAACTATGTAAATTACAATCATCATCCATCATCAAAAATAAAAAATAAAATTAAATGCAAACAAAAATAAATAAAAAATAAATTACAGACAAAAGTTCCATTTACAATTTTCTACAAAAATGGGGTGGGTCAAAAAAATTTGACAAAAAGATTTTTCACTGTTTATAGATCATAAATGCATTGTTTGACACTTTTATTGTGAGATTATGCTAGCGTTACTGACCCATAATGATTTTGTCCTTTCTCTTATTTATTCAGCATCTATCATTTATACATAACAAATATGAATTTTTTTCCCTGAGGAAAATAAACCATTTGATCTTAAAAATAAAAGTAATAAATCATCCAATCTTTTTCTTGTAAGCACATTGAAACAGTACATGCGCACATGTACAGTACAAAAAAGGAGCAACATCTGTACAGATTTTCTGATCTTCAAATCACTGTATCCATGAAAATCTGTAAGTTAGATGTATAGCTAAGATCTGGAAAAGCACACTAAATGTAGGTTTGTGGCTGCCGGCAGGCGAAGAGTTTGGACAAAGCTAGACACAAGACAGCCACCATTTACAGAAGCATTTCTATGTATGTCTATGCTTATTACTCTGAATAACAGCTCGTCCTGCCTACTGCAGGACTGAAAATACCCCAGAAATGACCCACTACAGCATGCTATAAACCCTTAGCAGATTTTCAGTACCTTTTTCAGACATAAGCATGTCAACAACTGACCAACGGCAATGGAGTTAAGGACTCCCTTCTATGTAAGTGAGCCATAACATTTGATTAGAGCTTTAAGGTGCAGGATAGTAAATAGGGAAACTGTTCCCTAGCACTCGCAGAGGTGTCCACACAATACAGCCTCTAACACCAACTGGCTTAAATAAAACTGAAAAAGAACTTCCGACAACAATACAGAAATAATCTTGTTTCCCCGTCTCAAAAGCATGCGAGCTGTTGTATGACAGTTATGGACAAAAGCACCCAAGGGATTGTCATGATTGCGAGCCAGATCCAGTGCATGATCTTTGTGGAATCCCTTATGCATTGTTTTTGGGTCCCATGGACATTACATAATGACGTGCTGAGATGACATGGCTGCATTTTGCACATTTCTTGATGCATTAACACTGTAGATGATTAGTTCATATCTACAATTACAGTAATTATTTTAATCATTTAATCTTTGCAAAAATGTCCCAAAGACCGTTTGCACTACGGAAACAGACAATCAGATGTGCAACAATCAGGGACAGGTATGTAGACATCACAAACATGTACAGACAGTAGAACATGATCATTTCTAATATAAAACAGTACCAAAGGAACAATGAAGAAAAATGCCTAAAGCTACAGCCCTTATTTAGATAGAATTAAAAAAACAAAACAAAAAATAAGGCCCTACACACAAAATATCGACAGCTGATTCTGAAGCCAAATTTGAGCAAGCATAAATAAATGTACATTTTCAGACAGATATACAGGCAGCAAAAGCCTACAACAACTAAAATTCAATCATTTTTAGAGCAATTACATTTGCTAATCTACTTTTGGGGTGTGCTTTCCTTTTCCAGAGCACATCCAATGTACTTTGCTCCAGATATTAAAATAGGTCAGTTTTACTTTTCCAGTACAATACAGACATTGCACCAAAGACTCATGGGAAGCAGCATTTTTTGGGATATTTCCTGAAAGACTCATTTCTGTGTCTTTGTCCAATTAATAAATATTTGAAATCCTCTCGATTAGAACTTGAGCACTTGAACAAGGCAGTTTCTCCACACCATGAACATAGCAATAAGGAACTATTAAAAAAAAGACAAATAGTAGTAACATTTCTAGTGGCTTGCATTATTGTCCAATCCACCATTAGTTCCTTATGTGACCATTGTAAAGAAGTTCAACATGGCAAAGTTTTTTTTAATTGGCCTGTAGTTTTGAACAATACGAACTACTCAACATTTGTAATTTTGCAAAGAATCTGAGAATAATATCCTTAATGATACTGCACTGAGCACATGACCATGTGTAAAATATATATTGAGTAATATCACTTAGGAGTTTAAAATTCAAACTTGTATGATACGTCTGGTTTGCGACAATGAAGAACGTCATCCACAGACCTTTGATGAGTTGGAGATCTAAACACTACTGCACACTGATGGCAGGTGAATAGACCTACAAAGAAGAAAGTGCTGCAAGCATACGTACGACGGAACGTGAAGTCAGGCGAGAGGTAGCCACGATATTAATTGGACTTGCTGCATCACTGATAAACTTCGCATATCAAATTCATATAGATGTAGGATATCCATATTGCTGGAGAAGAACTGATTTCACTTTTCTGGTCATAATGCCTTTTGCTAGTAGCCCTGCTCATCAAAAGGCAGTTGTCTAGTGAAGCTAAAGCAGGAGGAAAATCAGTCTAGCTTTCCATGGATACTGAGAAGCGTGCATTTCCAAACTTCAAAATTCTTTCGATTTAGTCAGATGCGATCAGATACATATATAATAGCAGTTGGTGCAGAAATTAGGCAAGATGCTTTATAGCATTACAATTTTGGCTTAATAAAAATGTATCACTACCAAAATCAACTGCTGCCTTTGAAGCAAGGCTGTATCATGAATGGCTGCCAAATTGCTTCCCAGGAACAACAGCTATTCTGTTTACTGGCCATCTCACTGGCTGATTCAGCTGTGCTGATTCACACTGCCATATGTTAATGAATAGTTACCAGATTAATATATAGTCACTGAGTGATAATAAGCCAGTCTCTCCTGACTGGCACTGAAGCTAGCACTGTTAACAGGCTAATCAAATGGCGGCGCTCATAGGCATTGACTATGCCCTTTTCAGAGAGTACACATGGCCTTTCACTACTAAATCACAACTCTATTCTTCCATGGGAAGAAATACCAAAAGACAAGGATCCTGCATGTTTACAGCTTTCTTTTTTTAAATGGGTACAAATACTATATGCTGAAGCTGTTCAAGTTTGGCTCCACATGCAAATTGCATGCAGCGCCTACCACACAGACCCCTTCAACATGTGGCTAAAAGAACAATGAACCAGTTTTGGTCTGGAGTACCCAGCTCCACTACCAAATTCATTTGGATGTCTGTGCACAGACCAGGTCCTTGAATTAACTTGAGAACTGTATGAACGATATATTGTGAAACTAAAGGTAACTATTGTTAAAAGTTGTGTCATGATGTATCTGGACAACATCCCCTGGGGCTAAGCATCCACAGTTCCCAGCCCATGGCGCCCACCCTTCTAAATTCAGGGGCGGGAAGAAAGGAACTGAAGCAGCAAAAAAGGGGAGAAACGGCTCACACAGAAAGAGGAATGCCATCTCACAACATCTTGCAACTATTTCTCTGGGCAGAGAGAAAAATGCCATCTGTTTCCCAAGTTCCTTAGGAGCAAGTCTTTCCACAGTTTAAATGAAACATCTCTCACCAAATTGTCTTTTCACTGAAAGAAACCTCCCCCATCAGTGACGAACCCAGTGTCATGTGAAAGCGAAGGGTGAAGGGAAGGGGGTGCTAGGAAGCAGACATGATTTGGTAAGAGCCGTTTTCTGGTGGAGTGGCAGGTTTGGCTTCTGTGGTGGTTTTGGGTTTGGGGGGCCAGTCTGGGTCCACACTCAGTTCCTGGGCAAGATGCATGTAACGTGCTTTGGGTACCCTCCTTCGCCGGCAGAACAGCCAGGAGAGGTACTTGGATCCACAGCAGTCTATTCCTGCCTACATGCACACAAACACACAGTAACAGAGAAAAAACAAGAGAAGAAAGAAGAGAAAAAAATCTGTTTTCATTTACTCTTTGATTAAAGTGGCCACTAACAACTGCAATGTTAAAGAAATAGTAATATAGAATTATCTGGATTTGTGCATACATTTGAAAAAAATCTCTCTTGAATTATACAGATAAGTTAACTCTGAATGACCGTACATAGTGACAAAGACAAACAGGTTATTATACTCTTTAATATTAGTATGTTTCAATGAAAAAAAGTACTACAGCTAAAATCCAATATTTAGCCCAGATCTAGACAATAAAAAAACAAAAAGGATTTTGCCCGTTAACTTTTCCATTAGGCTCTAGTAAAACCATACCTGGATCATGATCACGCCCAGTACGAACACAGAAAAAGCATTCGATATGCATGCAGAGGTTGCTTACAACAGCCACTACACAGGGAGCATTAGGAAGTATTAGAGGAAGGAAGAAGTTTGGGGTAATCGTAACCTCCGCTGCATGATGTATAGGAAGTGCCCACTAGGGGGCTCCCTGGTAGCGTTCAGAGAAATCATGTTTGCGCATGCATAAGTCAAATGTACGACAGGGAGCTGAGTCACAGAGTGAAGAAAGGGGAAGAGAGACAGAGGGAGAAGGAGAGGGAGAGCAAGACAGACAGAGAAAAAGAGAGAGAGAAAAAGAGAGAGAGAGAGAGAGAGAGAGAAAAAGAGAGAAACACGAGGATGTGAAAACGGCAACTGTGAACAGAAGTGTCAGATTTCCCAACCTGTGGTGGCGGGGCGGCTGGAAGGATGCCATAGCTGCCCTGCTTGTCGCGGCTGAACACAAGCTTCCATAAGACGACGTCAAGGACGAGGGTCTATGGAATATTGCAGTGGGGCGGAAAGAATGAAGAGAGCTACTGATCACATCGCTTTCATAAGATCTCAATTGTTTCAGCAGTTTCGTTTGAGTAGCAAAATATATAACACCTATTTAGAAGGGGAGTGATTTCAGGCTGTGTATTAGTCATGGACAGAGAGAGAAAAAGGGAGAGAGTGCCAAGACGTTATTGTGGACAACAAGAAAACAAGTAAAATTGTCAGCAGTTCATGTGTTCATCTAGGGAAAAAAATGGATCACTGGGCATTGTCCCACTGTAGCCTCTTATCACGATTGGTCACTACAGTCTGATTTCCTGCTGATTGGCTGAAACACAAGTTTCAGAGGGTAGCGGCGGAGACGGCGTCACCTGCGCTCAGTAGCAGGCAGCTTATTAGATCAGGCGACACTATGGGAGGGAGCTCACTGATAATGCCACTACAGAGCAGCGCAAAGCCGAGAGCCAGCAGCTGTCAATCAGTGATGATCCTGCCTAGTGGCACAGGTCTCGAGATGGAGAGGGAGACATTTTCTTTAGGTTAAAAGGCAGTCAAAGGAAGCAGGATGTGGACATGATCATACTACACACTTAACTCAGCTGCAATTGTCAAATTATAATTGGCTTAAGAAATAGCATTACAGAGCAGACTGGAATTCTGATTTTTATGCATTTATGTGCATGTGTATATACAGCGGGTAAAATAAGTATCATTAGTCCATACTTTTGTAAGTAAATATATTTCTAAAGGTGCTATTGACACGAAATTCTCACCAGATGTCGAGAACAACCCATCCAATCCACACATGTAAAGAAATCAAACCAATCATGGAATGACAAAGAAAAAGTATTGAAGACATTTACTGAAATGGATTTATTACTTTGTACAAAAGTCTAGTTGCTGATGACAGCTTCAAGACCGTCTTTTATGGAGGAACTAAACGCACATACATTGCTCATGTGTGATTTTAGCCCATTCTTCCACATAAATTGTATGTTTTTTAACAATAAAGTAGTGAAGGTCTTAAATGAGCTCTTTGGTTTTACCCATCATGAGATGTTTCTTGTGTGACATCTTAATAATAAGATGTCATCAGTTGGGACGGACTGAACCAGTTGATATTAATTTGCAATAAGTGGTAGGATTGCTTTCTAATTACTGATATCATGACCTTCCTTTCATCAGGTGTTCCAATATTGTGTCATTCTATTACACATAACATGTACATGGACATCTATGGTTGTTTTCTTTGTATGTGTAGATTGGATGGGTGAGAATTTCTTGTCAATAGAACCTTTAGAAATATATTTACTTATGTGACGTATTCAATACTTATTTTATCCGCTGTGCTTGGATGTTGACCTGTGACCATAATATCCAGCCCAAAAAACTGGGAGGTTTTCATTAGGTTACAGCATGAGCAAATATACTGTACATGTTAAGACCCAACATTTGATAGTCTGGTACAGTTCACAGATCATCTTTAAAAAAAGACATCATGCATCAAACTGCACAGTTCTAAAGATATTAGCTATAATTGATAAAAAAAATCAATTAAGTAAATCGCCTAATATACACCTTACATAAAAGTAGTTCCTGTTGCCCAAGTTATAAAACATTCCCTGATCAAAACTATCAATGGATATATGTCTTAACATTTTTTAAACAGAACTTGTTCAACCCCACTTACCTCCACAAGGACAGACACAGCAGCGTTGACCACTACTATTAATACCATATTGAGACGCCACTTGAAAGGAACACACACAATCTGGAAGACAACAATCATTAAATTACATTTTAATCATTACATCTGCATTTCATTCGAACACAAATGGGCAAACTTCCTGGCAGGAGTGGGTGGTAAGGTGTAACCACAGTATGATTTAATACTTTTTTCATGATATTATTTATGACAGTGTATTGATTGATGAGATTTGATGGGTTGCAATACATTCCATTTCCAAAAAAGTTAGGATGGCATGTAAAATATAAATAGAAACAATATGATTGGCAAATAACAATCATTTAAACCCATATTCATTTAAAAAAATAAAATAAAAAAAAATCAAATGTTGATACTGAAAGATATATACTTATATAATTTTGAATTTGATTCCAGCAATTCATTTCAACAAAGTCAACAAAAAACATGAAATAATCTTTAGAATAAAATTATTCTGCCTGTTAGAACAGCTCACAACTATTTAGGAAATCAAGGACACCATATTCTACAGGCTAACAATGCACATGCTGCCATCCAGACAAAGCCAACTGCATTGTGCATATATAAAAAAATATTGCTCGATAGTAGAAGAGACTGATTGCAAAATATTTGGGAAATCATGAAACAATGTCCCATGAACTCAGCAATGGCTGAAATCATGTAACATTGATAAGACAGTTTTAAAATTATATTACTTGGTTTAATTTTTAAACAAACATTATATATGTTATAAAATGTATACTTTCAGCTTTAACTTCCCATTTCCACATCTAGCCCTAGAATACCAAAGACTTTTACATTGTTTCATGGCTTTGACTTCTCTACTGCGCTTCATACTGAAGACAGTATTGTAGACAGAAGGTCCCAGTAGTGCCACATTTAAAATATTGAATAAAATAACTAAATACAATGTCCTTTATTAATGTTTTTAACAAACTGATGCAGTAAATCCAATCTGAAATAATTAAAACATTCATACTAAACAAGCAGTTGTAAGACTTAACATAGCCATGACAAAACAGCTCAGAAAGCATATTTCTATAATCTAATCATGGTACAATAAGAAATTGATGTATTTCCACCTCTACATAAAAGAAACAAAGATTCTGCTGAACCTACCTCTAAAAAGTCATCAATAGCAGTGACAGGGAAAAGCATAATGCAGAACAGGAACAAGTAGAGGCTTAGCACAGACAACATAAAGGGCCCTGAAAGAAGAAACATCATTTTCATCATAATTTGCAAATAAATTCTTTAAAATCAGACAATGTGATTTTTTTCCTCATTTTGTCTCTCATAGTAGAGGTATACCTATGATAAAAATTACAGGCCACTCATCTTTTTAAGTGGGAGAACTTGCACAATTGCTCGCTGACTAAATACTTTTTTGTCCCACTGTATATGTGTATGTTTGTGTGTATATGTATTTCTGTGGCATATTGAAAGAGGACTTACAGTTTTTGTAGCTTGGCTGACGGAAGGGCTTGCCTTTGGAGAAAACTATGGCGACAATGAGGTACTGAAAAGAGGACACGTAGAACAGTGTAGTGTTCTCATAGTTTTTAATGTTGTGTTCATCAGACTCTGAGGAGTTCTCTGAGACGTTGGTATGTGAGGAGGTATTGCAAGCACTGAAAGAGATAAAATAAACGGTCCTTTAAAAGGTCACCCAAGGTCAGTTCTACCACAAGCCAATGCCTTCTGTCCAAAAGGAATTTCAGACTTCTGTACTGAGGTTTGGATAAAAGATGTGGGCTGAATACTCACTCTGACTCTGGCTTCCAGGGCTCATACCAGCTCTGGTGACGAACCCAGAGAAAGGCGAGGGTCTGGAAGCCTAGACAGATGAGGACCTGAGTCATCACAGAGAAGAGCAGAGGCCCTGAGATCAGACCAGAAGGGGGTCGCCGAGAAACCAGCTCCTTCCATGCAGAATTCAAACTCACTGAGAGAGACAAAAAAGGTGGAGAGAGATGGGGAAAGAAATGAGAGCAAGAAAATACATTTTACTCTAAAGACAACAAATTTACTAATGCAATTTTCAGTCACTGATGGAACAAAAGCTTATATCTCAAATTAAACAACTTTAAAACAAAAGGAAATGGTATCTTTAACTTTCAATACAAGTTAAGGTCATTCTTTTAGGACCATTTTTATTAGTCTGACAGCCAGGACAATGTAATGATAATGAAAGCAGAACCTAGTATTTTCAAATTGTGTAAAAAAAAGTGAAAAACAACAATGAATCTGGGTACAATGTTATGTTTCAACAGTAATGATTTGTTTCATGAATTATACTCACTGGTAAATACAACAACAAGAATAATGGCAACATCAATGAAGAGGAACTGGAAGTCTCCCAAGTTGCTGAGGTTCTGAAAAAAAAAAGTGTTTTATTGAAGTCAGATTCCAATATGGGCACAAATTCAGGTTCACAATGACAAACAGTGCTAGTAAAGCACTTTAATTTACATACTTATGTATTTAAGTGGAAAGGCTTTAAAAATAGAATGAGGAAAGCTTTTTTAAAAAAAATTAAGTATGGAAAAAAGTGTAGAAATTTTTTTTGTTTTTAGCCTATACTGCTGAAAAGACACTCACAGAGTAGAGCAAGGTGACACTGATGTATTGGATGATACTGTACAGGGCCATGAACTTAAATACACAGAAGGATGTGATGAGAGCAGCTCGACCTTCCCTGCAAACAAATGTAAACATATTTACACAACACCTATTGCATAGGTGTCCAACCCTGCTCTGTATTAACATACCCATATCCAGCTTAGGACTGGCTGATAAAAAGATAACGATTAATGGCCACTATATATTCTTTTGCATGATGAAAATATACCAAATATTCAATAAATGTCTGATGTAATTTACCCTTCCCACCAATCCCATTCAACCCTTCAACAGTTATATCTCTGCTGTCAAATAATTGAACTTAAATGTGAAACCTTCCCCTGACAATCAAAGCTATAATTTCATTGTTTAAAATATTTCTGGTGTCAAATAATTTCAAATATAGCAGGAACTTTGCAGCATGATTTCTTATTTATTTATGTATTTATTTATTTTTTACAAATGAAGGATTAATATTCATGTTTTAACAACAAACCTGATGAATGATTGGGGAAAAATATCACATTCCATTTTTTTCAGACCAATTTTGCGCTGGGGACTTAAAATGATTTTCTATAAATTAAGAGGTTCTAGATAATTGGCTAATTGCAGCATGCCAGAATGCAAATTCACATGTTTTCCATTCCATTACGTTTTGTAATAATTAACTTCTCAATTAAAACTTTGAATAATTAAAGTTAGCAGCTCTTTTTGTCCTAACAAAACTTTAAGAATTAAAAATACCAAATACATTAACATTCTGGTATTAGTTTGGAGATTCATCCTTTAAAACAAACTGTATGTAAAGGATAACATCATACCTGATAAGATTGGGCACACAGGAGATATTAGGAGTTCGAGATGTGAAGGGAGAGGCCACTGAGGCCTCCAACTCAGACAGAGAGATGCCACCATGAGCTCTTTTTAGTGCCTGAGAAGGAAAAGGAGTTGTGCCATTTAGAAAACATGCAATGTCTTAAACATTGAAGACAACCACTGAACACCAAAGATGGACTTACACCACAGTCGTTGGCCCCATCTCCACACATTCCAACAAAATAACTAGACAGAGAAAGAGAGTGAGTGACAGAGAGCGAGACAGGGAAGGGAGAGAGAATTTATTTCTTAACAAAGGACAACATTTTATAATGTATACTTGTAATTTATAATAAATCATTTTATGAGCATGTTAGGCAGTTGTTTTGGAATAATACCCACTCAACGCTCTGTAGTGTCTCCACAAGCTGTGTCTTTTGGTCGGGAGCCATTCTTGCAAACACTGTCCCATGCAAAACCAGCTACACCAAAGTACCAATAAAAAAAAGTGAAACAGAACTTGAAATATAAAACCGCTCACCCAGTGAACTAATTATTTTCTTAATGTAATTGACAGCTTTGTGACACATGCTGTATAACGTGTAAAATACATTAATTGCAGGGATCCTGACCTTCTGTAGCAGGTCCTGGAAGTGCTCAGTAATCACAGCAAATGACTTGCCGCTCATGGCAAAATGGTACTGCTCCTGGGATTTCCCTTCTTCAGGCCTGTCCTCCACACTGATCTGCACCTCCTACATCAATGCATACAATAATCAACTTCAAATTAAATTGTTCTTTAAAATGAATGTTAGGTAAAATAACCTATTAAAGCCATGTGCAGAATTTACACCAATTTATACCAATCAGCCACAACATTTTGCCCACAAACAGGAGGCATGAATAACTTTAAAATATCTAGTCTATTACTAATTTAATTACAGTGGCAACAGTCAGAGGGTGACATTATGCAACAAGTGAAATTCTTGAAGTTGATGTGCTGGAAGCAGGAAACATTTGCGAGTAAAGGATCTGAGGCACTTTGACAATGGCCTTATATTGACGACTCGACAATGGAGTCAGAGCATCTTCGAGTACAGTCTTCCAGATAAGAAGTTAGCAAGTTCCAAAAGTGATCCAAGGAAAAACAAATCGGTGACAGGGTCATGGGCATCCAAGGTTCATTGATCCATGCGGAGAATGAAAGCAAGCCTGTCTGTTTTGATCCCACAGAGGAGCTCCTGTTGCAAAAAATGTTAATGCTGGGTCTGATAGAAAGGTGTCAGAACACAGTGCTCCATTGTTAGAGCTGTTTTGGCTGTATGTGGTGAAGCTACACAATATTCGACAGATGGTGTTAATGTAATGGCTGACTGGGGTATATCAAATACTAAATAAATAAATGTAATGTGTATAATTAAATGTTTGCCACAGTGGCTTTCACCCTCCTTTTTAAAACGGCAAAAACCAAGCTACATAAATCCGTTTGCCCTGGTTGTATAGAGCACTAGGCCAGCTGTGGAGAACAAATTACTTATTCATTTATTTATTCACCCAATTCCAGTGATCTAACCACAGTGAGACTTAATAAGGGACTTCTGTTCCTGAAACAAAAGGCCAGGCTCATTGTTTCCATTGTAATAGCTGGGACTGTCCAACAGAGGGTGCAGACTGACCTCTAGTGTAGCAGCCTTGTTGGAGTGCTTGCTGGGGTTGTCGGCATAGCGCCAATTGATTTTGGCTGCCTGGCCATCTTTGGGGGGCAAGGCATCAGCAATGATGACACGGTCCTGTGGGGGGATCATGCCGCAGTCCCGTGCTACAGAGATGGCAGTCAGCATATTGTCACCTGTGCAAAAGAGACAGATAACTGCATGTGAACTTCAATAACCTGTTAGAAGGGATGCTGGCAGGTTGCCAGCATGATGTGGCATTTTATGACATACAGATTGCAATTTTAAAAAGTTTTTCCTTCACAGTGGTGCATTGGGCCTTAGCTGAACTTTAGAGCTCATCATTGGTAAACCAGACTTGATGCGTGTATTAGTCTGGATTCCAAGAATACCTAATAAACCCAGTGTCAGTAGAATTGAGCTGCTGGACTCCATAAATTAAATAATTGTTCATTATTGTACCACCACACAAAGGTAAACATAAGTAATTTATTTTGAGTGTCAAACAGTGTCAAAGAGGGTTTTTGCTGTACCTGTTACCATGACTATGCGTATATTGGCCCGTCTGAGGTCTTCCAGGACTCCTGGTGTCTCAGCCTTAAGCTTGTTCTGCATGATGATCAGCCCCAGGAATTCCATATTGGTCTCGATATGATCTCTATGGGTTCAAATCACTGCACATTAATACAACCATAACCACCTACATAACAAATCTGTTATGCTGAATTTTCTGAAATTCATAATTCTGAAATATATTTAAAAAATACAGAAAAGACATTAATGTGCATAAAGCCTGAACATTTTAGAATGCAGAAAATAAAAAGGAGGAAGTACTGGGAGTTAACCAGTACCTGTTAATGTTTTGTACTTTATGCCATGTGAGCTTGGACTCCAGGCGTCTGTGTGCCAGGGCAATAACACGAAAACCCTGCTTAGTGTAGTCTTCAAGTACCTCTGCAAAGTCTTGTGGCACTATGGAACAGTATATGATGAGGCTTAAACAAGCACCAAATCAAGCAGAGCATAACATGGATCTAAATGAAACTGTACTGCCATCAACCCCTCAAATGTAGCCAATTCAACTAACCTGTCTCTTTTTTGCATAGACTAGCCACCACTTCTGGTGCCCCCTTGAGGTAGGCATCCATCCGCTTTTCTCCTAGTAGCCGAGCAACTACACTCATCCTTTGCAAGGCAGAGGAGAAGGGGAACTGCCGCACAATTCCAATCTCATGGGACACCTGCAACACAATAAATTAAAACTCTCTCCTATACATTCTTAGAGCTGTAGAATTAACTAAAAAATTATGACTCAATTACTCACCGACAGCTCATACAGTTCCTGTTAACACAACCGCAAACAGTGAAAAGAAGTAATGTCAGTGACTGATTCAGGCGAAAGACTAATGTGATCACTAAAAATGCAGTAGCTAGACAATAGTGTTTATGGAGTGCTCTTATTTAGTGAACAGAGGAGACGGGCAAACACACCATGTCCTGCTCTGGTGACATTGATGGCTCTGGAAGAAGCTGCTTGGGTGGACGCACTACAGTGGGCATAATGCGATTATGGAGCGAAGTCTCCTCTTCTGTAGCCTCCTCTAGGATCTAGGGCATATAGAGTATAGTTATTCTCGTAGAAATGAAGTTGAACAAGCATTATAATCTATATAGAATGCTTGAAAATGCCTGCCTGCAAGTGAATTAATTGCTTTAATATTAAAAAGAAGCATGTCATTAACTTAACCGCTAAATAAATTCATATCACATTATTTCTGACCCCAAGTATCCAACATATGAGCTTTTACAGACTCTTCACTTGTCAAGACCTTCTGACCTACCTAAATGAGACAGAAACATGACTATAGAACCAAGACAATATAGAAGTAATGTGCTACATACCCAGCCAGTGGCCTCAAACATCTTCAAGTCCAGAGGGTCTCCAGAGAGCTGACCTTCTATCTTTGTGAGAGAGTGACAGGTGGCCATACAGGCAACAAAGTGAGACTTCACCAGACTCTCTTTGTAGGCATTTTCCTCTGTGTGATGGAAACTAGACGGCAACAGAAAGAAATTCATTATGACAATACAAAGGTCATAACAGATTGTGAGCTGGTTTCAGAAACCCAAGCGTAAAGAGAATATTAATAGAAATTGTTTTAACATGTGTGTAGAGACTGTATGTACAGGTTAAAGAAACATAAATACTTGCTTATAGTTGAACCCAGTAAACATATCAAAATGACCACTATAAGAATTATGATACACACCTTCCGTTCTCCACTCTCTGCACAGCCCACAAATCCAAACCATCCTCTGTGAGTGTCCCTGTCTGTGGAAGACACACACACACACACACACACACACACACACACACACACACACACACACACACACACACACACACACACACA
>JBBIGC010000039.1:16062887-16073752 GCA_037576955.1 Lepidarchus adonis
AAAAGTTTGGACACACCTTCTCATTCAATGTGTTTTCTTTATTTTCATGACCATTTACATTAGTAGATTCTCACTGAGGGCATCAAAACTATGAATGAACACATGGAGTTATGTACTTATCAAAAAAAAAAAAAATATCTGAAAACATGTTTTATATTCTACTTTCTATGGAACACAAAAATAAAACATCCTAGATATTCTTTTTAAATACTTTGTTCTTTACGGAAACGAACTATCACAGTTTCAAGTTGTGCATTCTTGCTTGATACTACAACAGTCTGTGGTCACCAATGTCTCATTCTCCTATTCCTTGTTTTTCAATAGGAAAAGGATGGAGTCTTGCTGGCAGGCTAGTCAAGCACACCTACTCTGTGTTTACAAAGCTATTCAGAATGGGGACTGGCATTGTCTTGCTGAAATAACTATGGACTTCAACGGCAACCTAACCTCAACAGCAGCATTCGTCTCCCTAAAATCCCAATACACCTCCTAATCAAAGTCATGTCTTACACTAACATGTTTATCATTATTCAGTACTGTAGTAAATTTTGTGCATTCATGCAATTAGAAATGTTTATTTTGAATTGACCCACAACAGTTTCTGATTGGCTGTCACACAAGTAAAAGCCAGTCAATGCTGAAACATTGTTGTCACTCACCACACTTGCACACAAGCACAGCATGAAGCTGTGAGAAGAGGAGAGAAGAGAATTGCAGCTGAGGTTGGACTATAGCTGAGGTTGGACTATAGCTGAGGTTGGAAGGTAAAAGTGTTTCCCCAAATTAAAACATTACAGTCTTTCACACTGAAGTTGCAAAACACTTTATTCCTCCTGTGAGCCATTTCCATAATAATAATAATAATAATAATAATAATAATAATAATAAAATAATAATAACACTGACAATGTTGGAATACTGAACCTTGCTGCAGTAATAACGTGAGCCTATGGAAGCTTAAAGCATTTACAAATACAACCTCAATTTTAATGAAAAGAGCACATTTTCTGTAAATACAATCTTCCATATGAGTTGTACATATTGTACATGTACAGGATTATGGAAAGGCAACAGCTTATATTGTAAGAGGAGTTTAGGTCATTAAATGTAACATTTTTATAATGTCAATAAAATGTTTGTTTAATATTATTTTAAGTTGTGTTGGTGTTTGTAAAGTTCAAAATGCACAGATTTTCTTTTTTGCACACTAGTTCCAAACATTAGTTATGGGCCCCATTAAGTTAATTTTTGTGTCACATGCAGAGACTATAAAACACTAAATAAATAACAAATCATTTCGGTCCTCACTAATAACACAATAATAATGAATAAACATAAGCACAGCTACTAATACATTTTCTTAAAAATATTAAAGACTTCCAGAGTCTCAAAAGTGTTTCTGGCTCATCTTTGCCTCAGTGGATTTTTTTTTACCTGCTTATCAAGGTAATACAATTTCATTACTGAATAGGGGTGTGACAAAATATTGATACGTTAATATATCGTCGTCCTTGCTCACGTGATACGATAATCGATACCCGGACATCAATATTGATATTTAAATTAATAAACACTCACCGGTGTCACTACTACTTCTGCTCGACTGAGTGCAGGAGACTTGGGTGAAAGCTGAAGAACTTTCCAACAGGTAGATAGCAGAGACAGCCTGACTGAGATAGCCCAGCCACATTTAACTCTAAAGTCTAACTTTGGGTTTTAGAACATTGACACTGGATTATTTTTTGATGGCTGTATCTCTGCGCGTCTCTTTCCCACATAGCGATAGATGACATTCCAAGCCAGCCATGTCCAGCTCCAGTCCTGGAGGGCCAGTTTTCAGCACAGTTTTGTGGTTTCCCTGATCAAGCACACCTGGTATGGCTCACCTGTTATTTGCCAGGTTCAGGGAGTGTGTTCGAGGAGGGGAACTACCAAACCCTCCAGGACCGACTCTCGACAAGTGAACGGTCAGTCTGTGAAAACACATTGTGGTCTCCCACACTACAGACCATGGTAGCAAAGCAAATATGTTAAAGGTAACGATAGAATTGCTGTTACTTAAGTAAATTAATAATGCATCCATGTTTCTGAGATGTATTTCTATGTTACTGTCGTATAATAAATCTATTATCGCAGAATTGAGGTATCGTGATATTATCGTGGGCCACGTATCACATATCATATCATGAGATACACTGTACTGAAAATACCTTTTAAATGAGCATTTGTACTTTCAAAGGCATATTAGATACCTTGAGAAAGAATAAAAAAAATCCCAGAGCACTTTTCTAGAACTAAAGTTCAGAAATGAATTTTTGAGTCAGTTCCATACTGGAGTCTGCAGCAGTCAGTATGAAATATAATGAAATTTCACTAAATCTACTATATTTCTATCAACTCTCACACGCAAACAAATCGTAATATGAACATTTTATTATTAAAGGCCAAAGACAGTGATGTAGTCAAAACAAAAGCAGCTTCTTAATAAGAAATCAGTAAAATTAGGTACAATTTTGGTCGATGCATTGATATAAGTTGATTGTTATATCTTATATAATACCATCTTTCATTAGCTCATGCACAAGAACAAAAACGATCCTTATAGGAATGGGTATTGCTTTTAGTTTGAATAACTAAGAATATCACAATGCTGTATGAATGTTGTGAAAAACAACCTTAAGTGTAGAATGCAAAACACATGAAGCTATACCTAGCCAAAAAGACAAAAAAAAACTTCTTAAGGTATGTTTTTCTTTAATTGAAGCTCCAGACTCTAGTCTGTAGATTCAACATAGTTTCAATAGTCAACACCAAAGCTTCTATCCTTGCTGTGTTTCAAAAATACGTGACGCTTTAGCCAAGTATTTTGTTTATCTGATTTGCAGTGCAGCACGTTCCATACAAAGCTCCTAATAATCAGATTGTGCCGAGTAACTTTGGTCAAGAATGTATGATTAAAGTATTTGGGTGACTGAGGAAGCAAATAACGAAGATAAGCGAAATATTGAATCTGTTCACTCCAAGAAATTTCAAATCAACCATTACCACAAGGTACCACACATATAGACACTGCATTAATTATGCATATGAATGATATTAAGATGTGACTACACACAAACTAGTGATAGGCTACAGAACTCTGAATTCTGTACACTGAACTGTGATCTGTTCACCCAAGGCCGAGGACAAAGGAAATAAAGAAAAGCCAACATCGAAGGGACCTTGCTTACCGTAGAGTTGTCCTAGGCCGTCTCTTAAAAATCATTCAGTATGTTAAACTCGATTACAGATTTAAGTACTTTACCTTCACATGACAGAACAAACAATGATTTCTATCTAGTGGGCAGTGTATTGGCCCATAAACCTAAGAGGGAACAAAAAAAGCTGAGTGAGTGTGAGGCTGATGTATTCCACAGCAGTACAGAAGTATTTCTATCAAGTGGGGTCCTCTGGTAAGAAGAAATAAACAAAAAAGATCAAATAAAAAATTCAGACCTAAGTCAGACCACATGATCATGGATTAGCAGCGCCACGGGAACTACAGCCTGGGAAAAACGGCTGATCAACCGCAAAGAGATTACACTATACTGATAAAGTCTGAAAGGGAATTAAGTTATGGTCCATTACAATAAACTTATAAAATGGTGAATTACAGAAAACATGACAAGACATTAAACAGACTAATGAAACTAAACGAGCAGAACATGATGCTGCCGCTGCCAAGCATTTCTAAAATCACTAAGAAAGGTAAGTATCAAAACAACAGTCTAACTTAGAGTTCAAGTTCAAAGTCGCTCTTTCGGCTGTAATCCGGTTCACACCTTAGTCTCAAATTTCACATTTGTCACTATTTTTAATCTGTGGCACTTCATCGCACCGCTCATGATTCAAGTGAGTTTATCTTGGACTTGTTGGAGGTAAACCGCATACGACGCAGTAGAAAGGCTCCGCTCTTTGCACTCCTGCCTCGGTTGTTCAAGGCAAACACTCCCGACGTTGCTCGAGGGAATTGCACCATGTCAGGACATTTCTCACCCCTGTAACGATTCAACATTGGCAGACTTTCTGTCATAAGCTAATACCTTAGACAGAGTCTGTGAAAAGTAAGCTCAGCTTAGCCTCAAAACACTTGAGCAGACAAGTGTAACAATTCTCCAGCAACCTTTATAAATTCTGAGATGCCCATCTCACTGAAGTTTGGAGACAAGGGTGCGAAAGGTTTTTCAGAATCAATTACAGAAGATAGAGGGATCGACATTGATGTCTGTGCCATACTGATATCAGTAGATAAGTGAGAACAAAGTTAAACATGTTCAGACTTGACTGAGATTTCAAACTGATATGCAATTGCATAATTATTAACAGCAGAACATTTGGTAAGGCTGAACTTCTGTTCATTTTAAATGTATAAAGGGATCTTTTTATTTTAGATGTGGTGTGGACATTTTTCCCCTACAATGGTATATTTACTCAGTTCAAACATTTGATGTTTTCCACGTTCTATTTTGAATAATATGTGTTTACAGGAATTTCAGAATTGCATTCTGGATTTGCTTACTTATTATTATTATTTTCTTTTTAATCGAACTTGTAGAAAAGAAAACAGAAAGGAAAATACAAACTCTCTGACATTGTGGGGTAAATTACATCATTCTGATCAGTAGATATAAAACTTTTATATACCAGCACTTTGGTCCTGTGCTGGTATAAAAGTGCTTTATAAATAAAGTTGGATTGGATTGGATTGGGTTTTGATTATTTCATGTCAACAACATCTTAACGCTTTAACAAATCTGAAGCTTTTCTGTTGAACAGGCTTTGAATGTGCTAAACAATCTCAGATGTTTCCATGTTGAGTGCTTTGCCAGGGCTGTGACAAAAAAAAGAAAAATGACAAAAGACAGGTTCTAACAAATTAGACGTGTCCCCCAATGAATTGGAAGCTAAAATGTATCTGTACTAAAACATCATCTACTGCATTAGGCATTAACTCAGCATTTTTATTATTTTTGTCAAATTGTGTGGTCGTGCACATGAAGTAATCTACGTGCGTTGGCAAGATGTGCCTAAGGTCTGTTACTGATTCTAAAACATGAAACAAATCAGTGAGGCAAGAGCTGATTTTGCTCCTTTTTTTTTGGCTACCATGAACACCAGGGTTTGGTACATTTCACATGAACTGAATAGAGCGTCTGAAACACGGTGCTCAGCTCACACTCCCCACATTCCACAGTAATGGATCTGTGTTCACTAAAATGTTTGCGCTGCGGTAAATAGAATAGTGAAACACAATGAAACTTTAACTAAATGACATTCTATCACTACCAGCAAGGACGAAGAATTGTAAGAGATTGCTTTATAAGCGATGAACAAATAAGACAAGAATTGAAGAAAAAAGTATAAGTATATAAAGTCTATTCCTGGATATAAGCAGCACATGGATTAGTATTTATTAAGTTAAAGAACAAATTCCAGTCACATATAAACAGTTGAGTCATACCTACATGTAGCAAGCAGGGAAAAGAACAGGTGTAGAGTTCAAACACTGATTCAAGATTAACCATCTTAAAAATACCAAGCAACAGTGAGAAAGTGATGCCTGCGCCCTGCCAATCATTTTCTATTGACTTTGGTGAACAACTATTTGAACACCATTCTATAGATACTTATGATACATTTGATTAAATGTCTATTCAATTCACATTGTTCTGAACCTTTAAAGTCACACTACTACTAACTCTAAAACTACTAAACTTAAACCAAGTACTAAACCCAACCATGACATTCAAGTGCTTAACAGATAGTCTGTTCAGAATTTGGACATTTATTGGCTATTTATAATTGATACATTTATGATTAACCAAATAAATGACAATGACAGAATCACCTAAAGTATCCTGGAATATTGAGAGTCTGATGCAACTTTTAGCAGCTAATTGGTCTAAATAGCAGCCATTTATTCAGGCTTGCTGTCTTTGAGAAGGTAGTTGCAGATGGGCATTAGCGTTCTCTATTCCCATTAATAATAATAATAAACCGTAAGAACAAAACAATAGGAATAATTGAACAAACTGTGTGCAGCACATGCATGAAGCATGTGTCAGTGTTCACCTGCTCCTCCACGCAAACGAGCAGGATGCTGTTTTAACTACTTTTACCAAAGGCAGACGATTATATACTGTCGTGTAACTCACAGCAGGCAGTCAAGCCTGTACATGAAGCTGTATCGTTGAAGGTGCTTGTTAAGTGCCACTAAGTTAGCACAAATGGCTGGCTTCGCGTGGCTAACCCGGGATAACGAGCATGTACACACGCTGTTACGAGTCTATCTTTACATACATGGAGGAATAGTCATAAATAAGCTCTCTCCTAGCTTAGGGCTGTAGAGTTTGGCATGAAGTGTTTTTACCGAGTCGATCGGATGACAACGACTAGGGGAAATTCAGTTTGACAGGTCGGAGCTGCTAGGGGAGTAGCATCCAGCACAGGGAGGCAGCTAACGCTACACAACAGCGGCGCGAGCCAGCCGTGCTGCATGCAAGACTGACCCAACGGCTGAGTGTGTGGGAAAAAAAACATATAAAGACAGAAAGAGAACGAGATAGAGAGTCGCCAATTTAGGACTCCAGGTTAGCTTAAACTGGCAATAATCCGCGCTGGTTAGCCGGCTAACCATAAATCAATACAGTCGACAGGCAGAGACACCAACAACAGCCGTCGCGAGGAACCAGAACTCTCCAAACAGAGCTTTACACGAATAAACCTACAGAATCGAGGGAGACACTTCCAGGTGTAGTGCAGTCAATCATGGGACTGACACACTTATACACATCTCTGACACATGCGTACGGAGCAGTGTGTGTGTGAGAGAGATGGGGGTACGTACCCAGAACCACCTGGACTGTGGATCACCTTAAAGTCATGGTGAAGACGCTCGCCGTCGCTGTGAAGGAGAAGGTGGTGGTCTGAGGAGAGCAGAAGTGTCTGCGTGTTTGGTCCGCTCTGGCCGCGCTGAAGTTGCCCGGTAACGCCGCGATGACGGAGCGCGCGCCCTGCGGGTCCGACCGCCTCGAACTGGCTCGCGAGCGCTTCTGGAGGAAGTGAGGCACAGGAAATGAGCTCATTGGAGAATAAGCGCGTGCGAAGCGCGAGTGGGAGCCACGTTTTGATGATCAACACAAACGGATCCCCTCGCCATGCGGTTATCGAGTAGAAACATTGTATAGCTTTGTGACCGGACTGTAAGTGGTGATGTGTGAGGGATTGTCCCCAAGCCCTCGCTAGTGATGGGTTCAGGTATTATGGGATATAATAGGTAACACTGACGGTAGTGTGTTAGGTCACAGGAAGCCATTATTGTATTCACCGTTCAACGTCATACACACATTGTGCGTGCGTGTGTGTGTGTGTGTGTGTGTGTGTGTAAAACAACCCAATTACAAAAAAGCAAAATCAAATGAATCACATATTTACAGTACAACATACAAAACACATCAAATGTTGAATTTGAGCCATATTACTATTAATTAAAACGACCAAATTTTGCAACTAATTAAGGTTAACAGGCCAATGTGATTGGGTATAATAGGAGGATCTTAGAAGTAAACATGTACATAGGCTCACCAGTCCTCAAAATTATCAAATATTGTTCCTTAATGTAAAATTTCAAAGACTTTGCAAATTGCATCTACAGTACATGATAATAAAATATTCAGAGAATCAAGATAATTCTCTTCGTACCAAGGACGAGGCTGAAAATCAGTAATGGGGGCACGTGATCTTCAGGCTCTCAGGTGCATTAAAAACAGCCTGCATGTGCTCAGGAACAATTTAAGAAAGTTTTTGCTGTGTCATTTACAAATGCAGGTTAAAGTTCTATTACGCAAAGAAGAAGCCATAAGCGAACATGATCCTGAAATGGCGCTGTCCTCTATTGGTCTAAGCTCATTTAAAATGAACCAAATGTAAGCATAAAACTGCTTTTGTCAGACGAATCTTAATTTGAAATTCATTTTGGAAAACATGGGCACTGCATCCTCTGGACTAAAGAGGAGAGGGATCACCTGGCTTGTTATCACCGGTCAAAAGCCTGGATCTCTGATGGTATGAGGATGCATTAGTGTTTATATAATTGGCAGCTTGCACATCTGGAAAGGCACCAACAATGCTGAAAAAGTGTATACAGGTTTTAGAGCAGCACATGCTCCAATCCAAACATGTCTTTTTCAGGGAAAGATGATGCTAAACTGCATCAACAGCCTGGCTTTGTACTAGAAGTCAGGATGCTACACTGGCCAGGCTGCTAAAAACTAAAAACTTTTGGCGCCAACCCCACAAACTTTTTTGTTTTTACAAGGGGCCAGAGAAAATATGGACTTAGAGGCGGGCAAGTGTGGGCATTTCCCTTGTAAATGACTAATCATTGTTTTGGCCTTCAAGCTTTTCTTTTTTTACATTAGTCTACAGTTTTTCTTCAATTGCTCCGGCTCATTGCTCACATTGAATTTACTATTTCTTAATAAGAGCAAAATTCAGCTAAAGTAATTTAAAGTAATCTAATGCCTAAACAAGATATTCCGTATTTTCTCTATTTAAATGATTATCTGTAGCAGATAACCTACCATTAGCAATCACTGGCAGACAAGTCAGGTTCAAACACCTTCAGATAGAATGCAACATAAAGCAGAATAGGAAACCATTCAGTTCCCCAGCAGAGACACTGCCTCTTCCTATAGCTTACATTAATGTCAAGTACAGGCTGTTGGAAGCATATGGCTGATACTTTACATTTTTGCTGTAAAAAGAATATTATGCATTAGTGAATAAAATTGCTATCCCTTAAACTATGATCACCCTCTCAATTAGGAAAATCTAGAGCTAGGCTGGAGTGACGTACTTATGAATCCAAAAGAAAAACAACAACCGTGTTCAAAACTGTGGCTTCAGAAGGTCTAATCCATGCTCCCAGTCCATTGTGCAAACAGAATTCCACCTATTTATACAGGCCAGACAGTTTGTTTTTATTTCTCCAAATCTCAAAGGGGAAACGGATAGACTTCAAGCACTGGCCTCACTGACAAGCTGCACTGTAAAGCTCAGGCAGTGTTTCGGTGACATCAGAGAATAAAGTATAGCTAGACCATTTACGTCAGAAGCTAAGGTTGGTTTTTTTGATGTAAAACTGAAGGCTCAGCATTGCTTTTGTATGCACATCAAAAAGATGTGGTGGGAATGTAGATGTCTTACAGCTCATGTTAAGGGAAATGACCCAAGAAGTGAAATATTCTGATGACAGCATAAAATATTTAGACAGTAGACATTAGATAGCAGCTTTACAGATCTGCTGCGTTGAATTACAGCTCCTTCCAATTTGGTACCTTATCTGTCACATGAGACATTTCCCTAGTGCAAAGCCACAAGAGGAGAGGAATGTGCCTGACAATCTCTTATCGCTACATTGTTCCACTATCAGACTTTTGGGGAAGTCTCCTTGGTACTCATCTGTTAGCTAAGACTGACTCGGGCACAATAAGCCCAAGCCACCAAGTCACAAAAAAAGAATGGCCCAGACGGAAGACTGGCAAGAAAGCTAAGATCCCTTTGGTCGTCTAGTCTGGGCCTTATCAGAACTTTCTTGGCTTTTCAGGCCAGCTTAGATAAAAATGTCCACCTATCAAAATACAGGAAATAACCCTCTGAACTATTAGGCCGACGCAAGGGTGATCCTGTTTTTATTAGAGCATTTATGTCACCTCCCTCCATTTGTCTATGTTTTGGCCTGATATTATTTCAGGTTTCATCACATTAATCAGTGGTGACTACAATCCATGTGACTTGACATGGAGCCAGTGGAGGTGTTACTCACCATGAGGACATTTCAGTCACTGGCAAAGCATAGGCTCTTCAGTGTAAACTACTGAGTGTTTTTGTTACTGAATTTGTTTCATTCTTGAAAGCTTTATAACCCTTCAGAATAATCTATTATCTATATTGCATTAATATGTCCCAAAACACCATCTGATGTCCTAAATTACGAGAACCCTGTTAAAATAAAACCAATATATTCCAAATGTGTGTGAAGTTGTGCAGAATTATGTGATCCTCTAGCTTAACTCTTTCAGGCAACGAGAAGGAGAAAGTCATTTCAATCAATGGGGTGACAATTACTTTTATGATTAAAAAGAGTGCCCACTCAGTGTGATCTTCAAAAAATGTTGTGGAAGTGTATCATGGTACAAACAAAGGAGACTTCTGAGGACCTCAGAAAAAGAGATGATCATCAGGCAAAACTATATGGACTTTTCCAATCCAGCCTAAACTGCATATAAACAGTCAATTTAAGATCATCGTTTTCCTCTGCAGGAGTGGTTGACCAACATCAAGCTTACAATAAGAGTCAGTTGCTAAATAGTCCTTAAGATCATAAAGGAACCCAGGGTTCCTTTAAAGCTTCTAGTGCATTACCTAATGTTGATGTTCTTCATCTGGGTGAGCACAATGGTAGGGTTGACTGCTTATTACAAAGAACATTTAGGCTTATTTATTGTTTGTTAAAGAAGCTGTGGCCAAACCAAAAAGCTATAGTGAATAATGGTTTGTGGACAGCTGCGAACAATGTTTGGAAAAACCAAATCGCTCTTCTGGGATGACGTGACTACTTCCAGACGCCTGCCTGACTGCTCCGTGCAGACTGCACATTTTAGTTTTTTACTTGGTTTGATTTTATGTACCTGCAACTTCGGGTTTGGTTACTTATGACAGTAAAACGCTTGGATACACTTCACTGCTTATACAGGTCCTTCTCAAAAAATTTGCATATTGTGATAAAGTTCATTATTTTCTGCAATGTACTGATAAACATTAGA
>JBBIGC010000039.1:16073852-16091585 GCA_037576955.1 Lepidarchus adonis
GGCTTGAACTACTTAAGTTGTGTGTAATGAATCTGAAATATATAGGAACTCTAATGTTTATCAGTACATTGCAGAAAGTCCCACTGGCCCAATGGAAAAAGAACTTTATCACAATATGCTAATTTTTTGAGAAGGACCTGTATAACTAGATCTGTGACAAACATCTTGTATCTTGAAAAGCACCACATCCAGCACAAGACCCTTATGCTATGAAACATGATGGTGAGATATATCCCTGTTTGGAACTGTTTTGCTGGATTTGTTTAAACCCTACCATCACGAACAGAAAAACTAATTTTGGATTATATCAGACATCCATCTGTAAACTCAATCTTAATTATAAGTGAGACAATTATAAACAAGACCCTAAGCACTTAAGAATAATATTAACATTTAGTAATGACCAAGTCTTAACTTTAACCCAATAGAAATGTTGAAGAAGGACCAGCAGTGAGCAGTTTGTGTGGAAATCTACCAGCATCCTCTAGCCGAAACTTTTCTGTACTGAGGACTAGGGCAAGATTCCTCCAAACTGATATTAAATATCAACAGTTACTGAAAAAGCTTAGCTGCAGTTATTGTTGCATAAAAAAGTCAGAACAGATACAAAGCTCTTCTAGGAGTGTTACACTGGATAATTACATAAATGGACATGTACAATATATGTCGTGTGATTAATCGGGTTCTCCTTACCTACTTTGAGGACTCACATGGAGATCGGATGTTTTAGGTTTTACTTGAGACAAATTTTAATTTTGTTTTAAACATTTAAAATGATAAAATTATTATAAGTTTGTTAAAGAAAACAATTTTGTACAGAATACAATTATTCTCTCAATAGGTTAACACCTTTCTGGCAGGTCAAATCAGAAATTGTGGGCCACCTTTTGCTCATGGGTTCCATCTTTGCGAGGTCTGTTCTAAGGCCTCAAATATCCCTTTTTCATAACTATATTTTAAAAGAATGACTGACAGCTTTCAGAATTGCTGGACAACAAGCAAATTTTCTCTCATTGTGACAGCTGCATGATGTATGGAAAGAAGCACAATCATTACAATAGTAATTAGAAGATGAAATATCTAAGGTTAAGCCGTAGCTCTCTTTTATTGTACTGCAGATTAAATGTTAAAGAAGTAACAGGATTATTGGTGTGAAGCATCATTTTACAGAGTCTGAAAAGCTCGGGTTAGCATTAGGGGATGTGGAAAGTGTCTGCTCCCCCAGGTCACCACTGTTGCAGAAGCAGGGGCGAAAGCTTGACCTATTGCACTTTGAGCTCTTGTCTGCTGTCCACTCCTGCAGCGGGAATGCATCGGTGCTTTGTTGTTCTCCACTCTGTGAACTCCACTGTGGAGTGGTCTCTTCAAAGTCCCACTGGCCCAATGGAAAAAGAAGCAGATGATTAGAGGCATTACTGGAATGGCGTTAAGCACAATCAAAGAAACAAATGACGCAAAGCAGGGTGGTGGGCCCCAAGCGGATAATTCTGTCACTTCCTACATTTCAGAAATTGAATAGTGATAAAGAGAAAACTCTTGAGCTGGATGACGATATTTTGTATCTTTATCACTGAATGGCAAAGTGCTCTAAAAGAGCAGCAACCCTCTGTTCCCTGGGTATCAAACAAGCAACAGAAAACAGCTCCCAAAATAGTTAAGCAAGGGGCCAAATCCCCTATAGACTTCACAGCCATTTTCTACTGCTTCCGAAGCAGCAAAGTCCTGCCCTGGTCCTTTATCACAGATCTTTCCTAATAAAACAACTGAGACACAAAGCAAGTCCAAGGAGCTCCACCGCCCTGACCCAGCCTGTGTGAGCAGAAATGTTCTCCAGACACAATGGAGCGGTACTCTGAGGCCCTCTTGCCATGTTGCGGTCATTGCTTTGTGGCCAAAAGGCCAAAATTCACATTACCAAACAATGTTAGAACAGGTTAGAAGTTAATGGATCTGGTACTTTAGATGACAAATTTAAACCAAGAATGGATTTTATATTTTTTAAAACTATAAAGCCTGTAGTTGTTTCTGTGGCTTACTATGTGTGCAGTTTGAAAAGGACACAAAATGGCTTAGTACACTGCATATGGACTTTTGTCCCACTCCACTGTTTATACAAATGCCTTAATGACCTTTAAGGAAATATTCAACCAGAGATGATTCATTACTGGAGATAGATTACTTACCCTTATACTCTTTTACTCAATTTTCACATGTACAAAAGCAAATAAACAAAAGGGTCCTAAACAAAACAGTCAAGTTCAAACACAAACACAGAATTATGCAACAGTTCATAAAAGTTTAAGGGGCCATTCTCGCCTCAAGTGCTTTGTCTGATATAAAAACAAAAAGGCAATCAGTCCAACCTCAGGTTTATTGTTATAGGAGGAGCCAATGAGAACCCTGTTGCCCAAGATACAGCAGGAGCACTAAACACTGGACTATAACCTACTTCACAGACCACAGTGTCCTGAAGAGGTTCACATAGTTAGCTTTTTCCTGTTTAGCGAATTAAACAAAGTTCAATTGTTTTCACCCTGAGCAATTTGCCTTTGTTTTTGATTAAATTACATCCTCAATGACCTGGCATTCTTAAGAGCACCAGAGAGGGCCAAGAAATGTCTGGGCTCCACCAGAGCACAAGGCACTTTAACAAAGATTTCCTGTTTCACTTAGATGTAGCTTCATAAACTGATTCCTGCACTATACTGCCCCATCACATCCCAGTTAGTTCCCGTTAGCACCAGCGAACACCCCATGTAATGTGTAACACACAAGATTACAGCATTACATACAACCATATAGACTGAAAGTAGGTTAATTCCTGCTGTAAAAACATATTTAAAAATTCCAGATTCAAATATATTTAAAAAAATCTAGAAGTTTAAGAACAGTGTCCTTTGACTTGATTTGACCCTCAAACTTCACTTGCTCTATATTGTTAAGAGCTGTGTAAACCACAGCGGAACCGTGTGGCTGCACTGTTTCAAATGCAAGAACACTGCTTGTAATCAGTTAATTTTTTTAATCTGAATTGTACATTTTGAAAAACGGAACTGGGGCAATAGCATGGACATTTTCCTTATTTATCCACACACGGAAGCTGATCAAATCGAATTCAATACCACACAGGAACCTGGAGAGGCACTATAGTGATGCATTTTAGTTGAGATACTTCTCAGCTTTTCTACTTCACTGCCATCTAGTGGCAAACAATATTTTAACAGGCACTCAAAGACTACAACTGCAAAAGTTCAAAGGTTACTTTGTCATCAGTAGCTGTGTACTCGTACGTAAGGATGAGAGGACAAATTTCAAAACGAAAGGTGCAATAAACATAGTACAGAAGACGCTCACAACTACAATGAAGATTAACTTAGTCATTTACTCACCTCTAGTTCAGAGCTGATAGAAGAAGAGTCTGTAGTGTTGCCGGATGAGTAACACTCATCCACTCTGACAACCTTCACAGACCTCTTCAGAGGTTGACTCTCTGCTGTGCCTTCCTGAGTGATCGTCACCTCTTTCAGACACACCTAGAGAACAAGATGAACAGCCTGTCTAGAAAAGAAAACACAATCTCACCTATAAACAGGAGAGTCATGAATTTCTCAAGAACTACTCTTCCTTTATTGCTCCTTTTTGTAACCTTCAAATAAATACTACACTAAAAACAACATAAAACATTACGTTTCCTCAATAGGGCTTTGATTTAGTTCTTATTTCATTGGCTAAATTGGAAGTTTCACCATATGGGAACAAAACGCACCTTTCGAACAGGCTGTAAACTTATGTCCATGTAATGTCCCATCTCTGTCATTTTTGGAGAGCTGCTCTTCCATAAAGCGCGATGCTTTTTCACAGGTTTGTTTTTGGAACGAGAAGAGGGTTTGCATGATGAGCTCAAAAGGGAAACCGTGTCTGCATCTAGGGGCCGAACAGACTGACGTTTATAACGCATTCTGTAACAAGAGACGATCAGAATCTGAGGAGGTAAAGTTAAGAAATGCACTAATACAAATTAATAAGCAAACAAATGAAAAGCACCACACTGCACTACAGTATAGAATATAAGTTTCCCAATCCCAGCCATGGAAACCTCACAACATGCACATTTGACTGAATACAGTAACTCATTAAAAAGCTTCTCACATGCTCAGGTGTGTTAGATTAAGGAAAAAACTGATGTGTTAGATCAGGGAAAAAGGATACAGAAAAGTCTAGAAAGGCACAGCAAGCTCCTGAGAGGATCCATGGCAAGGCTTCGACAACCGATTCCAGCTGTGGGTCATGCAGAAGTATGGCAGAGGCATAAAGAGCACCAGCCAAAGTGCTCAACGCCCTTGAGGACACAGGCAGTAGATTACTCAGCTCTCCTCTGCTCTGCAGGGGGCAAATTACAAGCAGTAAATTCATTTGAACAAAGGGAAGGTAGATTCAAATTCAAATGTGGCTTTATGCTGAGGAGTTTCACAAGGTGAGATATGAAAATGGTGGTAGAAGAGGGAGCATTAGTTGCTCATGCAGGTTACTCACAGCTTTGAAGAAGAATGGAAACCTGGAGGTCCAGCTGATTGCAAAAGACAGAAGACCAAGCACATAACCAAGGAGTTCAATATGGCCCTATTGTCAAAGAGGCAAACCACAACTACTTGGCATGAGCAAGCACATCTGCTGAAAAAAGCTATTTATGCTACAAAAGACTATAGATATTGTCAAACATACTGCTGCAGGTTTTCACTCACATGTAGAAAGATGCCCAGAAGCCTCCTGCTGGTTGGAGAAGTGTAGGTGAATGGCTGGCTGTGGTATATAGCTTTACCAAAGTAAACACACCCTCCCATTCCAAACAGCAGACACACAGCAAGTGAGTTCTGTCTCCTTCTTCTGCTGATCAATCTCACTCTCTTTCCTTGAACAAGACAGAAACTTCTTTTAAATGTTTGAAATCTTTTGTTTTCACAATATACCAAAGTAATTTTCCAAAAACGCTGACACATTTTGCGAAATAAAATTAAAACAAACATATCCAATCAACAAATTCTAAAACTTTTATTAACTTCAAGTAAAGAAATAACTTCTCATTTTCTGGCTGATAAAAAAACTGATGCCTGTAAATTAACAGTGCAAAATTAGATTAAGATTTTAATATGTTTATAGAATATTCATGCTAAACTGTTTTTCATGCTAAAATTACCACTTTGTGCCAAATTTTATGAGACAGCTGTCAGTTTAAAAAAAAACAAAAAAACCCTCAAAACAAGATTACAAAAGAATCGAGGTCTTTCACCATCTACAGTGTATAATACTGTGAAACGATTTATGGATTCTAGAGAAATTGTTGTTGTCAGATTAACCCATGTTTCATCGCATTTTTGAGAAAAAACATTGTTGATTTTTGAAATCTTGAAAGGGCCATAAAGACGTGAATCTGTGAAAGGAATGGGATGTCTGGTTATTTCTGCCAGGCTTTATTCTGCAGTGTTACTTTGAATATACAGAATGATTTTCTTGCATTTTACAAAATCTTCCAGCTTTTCCAGAAATGGGGCATTTACTTCAATGCACCACTTATCAATGAAGACACACCAGTAAAATAAGTAGAGTGAAGCTCACCTTTATTTGAATGGTGCCACCAACAAAATGGAAAAAAGACTGAAATCAAAAGCAGCACATCCAACGTTGCCATAACAAAAGCCATAATAATCTAGAACAGAAATTTAGATTTGCATTACTTAATTTGTTTTTAAAGGAACACTTTTGTGATTTTGCATAAATAAAGAAGTTTTATTTGGTCTCACCTGAAAAGGTAACTGGTGAGACAGAACTGATCCAACAGCATTACACAGGTCTCCTATTAAACAGTAAAGGCTACAGACTACAGTGCTGCCTGTATTCGTTTTTAACTTACACCTGTGGCACAAAAGTCTAAAAAAGACAAAAAGACAAAAACCCATAAGAACTCCAACAAACATACATACATGGCATACAGTAGTATCTATTAGGTTATATTCTTCTCCCTGTCTGACTGTGGGTGTGAAATATAATGGGTTATTTGATGAAACCCTCGTTAGCCCTATTGGTCCTGACTCATAACTTGGTGAGAGGCGGAATTGACGAGCTACCGTAATGGGGGAGAGCTAATGGGGTTTGACTGTATATTTATTATACATGAAACAGTTCCTGACCTTTACTGTAGAGTCTGCCTTACGCTTGGGAGCCATAATAAAGTTTCCAAACAAGCAACACAAACGAAAGAGTGAATGTCACAAACGCAGTGTAAAAAATAAAGGGGGAGAGATGGTTAGCAGCAACATAACACAAATGTACATGTACTGTACATCTAAAAAGAATTTGAATATTGTGAAAAAGTTCAAAATTTCTTGACATTCCTTCCAGAAAGTGAAATTCATAGTATTATGCAAAAGTTTGGGCACCCCTTGATAAATAACAGATTTTGGTGATTTTGAACTGAAAAGATATTAACACAGTCTTTAACACATGAAAAAACATTGGATTTTATGATAGGGACACTGGTAAGGTTTTCTTCTGCTGACTCTCCCATGAAGGTCTTGTGGAACGATGCACCACCACTCCTGAGTCTGCTTAATCTTCCTGCAGGTTTTTTGCAGTCAATTGGAGATTTTGATTTGTCTTTCTGACCAGCATAGGAGCAGTTCTCTCTGAGAGTTTTCTTGGTCTTCCAGTTCTAATCTTGACCTCCACATTTCCCCTGAACTCTCTTAATTACATTTCTCACTGTGGAAACTGCAAGCGGACAATACTTCGCTATCTTCTTGTAGCATTCTCCTGCATTGTGGGCGTCAATAACTTTCATTTTCAAAGCCTTTCACAGCTGCTTAGAGGAACCCATGGTTGTTAGGTGTCCACAAGTGTGTGCACAAGGTTTAAAGAGTCAGAGTATTTTGTAAGCATTTACTAATGACAGCTGTTGCCATGCATCAGGTCTAACAAGCTCATTAAGGTCTGAAACATTGTAAAAGACTTTTGAATTATTAGGGTGCCCCCAAACTTTTGCACAGTGCCAAAATAATATTTTTATTTTTGTTCAATTTATGCCATGAAAAAAAACTATGCATCAATGTTTACTGAAAATATTGTGTATTATTTTTCCATGTCCAAGAGCAGGGATGTGCAACCTTTACTATCAAAAGAGCAATTTTGCCTCCTCTTTAACTAAAGATAGATAGTCTGGACTTATAAACTTGTAAAAGTTAAAAAAAAATTTTTTTGACCTGTTAAAACAACTGAATGCAACAAACAGAAGTGCAGTGTGCAGGTGTAGGCCTACTTTAAAATAAACACTGAACTATGCGTGCCTTTTTGAGTCCCTCAAATTCAAATAAGACATAGCCCACTTTAATATAAAAAAATCGTTGAAGCTTAGCAGTAAACATTAAATGTGGTATACTGGTGATGTTTGTTGCCATTTCAATGGTGCTGTCCTTGGCAGTCTTTGCACAGAGGAGCATTTATTCTATTTTTTGGAAAATATTCCAGTTTTGAAATTGGAGAATAAATGCTCTGATTTTTTTTTAATTTTACAATAGTTTTATGTATTCTAAAACTGTGAATGGCTTCCTTTCCCCTCAGATCTCATGAGATGCCACAAAACTATTGAGCTTGGGTTGTTGTTGAGTTGTTCCTGAAAGTATGTTTGCTCAACTTTCCGTAATAGTAGTTCCGAAATCACTTTCTTTCACCACCTTTAGTTGGGTACTTTTCAGAAGTCGAGAGTTGAGTGCTTGTTTTGGAAATGTCTTGTTTTTTTTGTCTATTTTTGTTGTGGCTGACCCCTGTCCTAGAGAGACTGTGTTAACATATTTTTCAATTACAAAATTACCAAAAACTGTTAATCATCAAGGGGTGCACAAACTTTTGCATAAGACTGTATCTTATATACAGTGGGTGTGAAAATATTCAGACCTCCTTAAATTTTTCATTCTTTGTAATATTGCAACCATTTGCTAAAATCACTGAAGTTCATTTTTCTTCCTCTTTAATGTACACACAGCACCCCATATTAACAGAAAAACAGAATTGTTGACATTTATGCAGATTTATTTAAAAAAAACAAAAACAAAAAAGAAACTACAAAAATATATATTTATATATATATATCATATATTTAACTCTAGTGCTGTCCATTTCTTCTGATCCTTCATCCTTAAGATGGTTTTACACCTTCATTTGAGTGCAGCTGTGTTTGATTATACTGATAGGACTTGATTAGGGAAGCCACACACCTGTCTATATAAGACCTTACAGGTCACAGTACATGTCAGAGTAAATGAGAATCATGAGGTTAAAGGAACTGCCTGAAGAGCTCAGAGACAGAATTGTGGCACAGATGATGTGGGGTGTTTTTTAGCTGCAGGGTCAGGACGACTGGTTGCATTTGAGGGAAAGATGAATGCGGCCAAGTAAAGGGATATCCTGGACGAAGACCTTCTCCATAGTACTCAGGACCTTAGATGGGGCCAAAGGTTTACCTTCCAACAAGACAATGACCCTAAGCTCACAGCTAAAATAACGAAGGAGTGGCTTCACAACAGCTCTGTGACTGTTCTTGAATAGCGCAGCCAGAGCCCTGACTTAAACCCATGGCTGTCCACCAACGTCTACCATCCAGCCTGACAGTACTGGAGAGGATCTGCAAAGAGGAATGGCAGAGGATTCCCAAATCCAGGTGTGAAAAACTTGTTGCATCTTTCCCAAAAAGACTCATGGCTTTATTAGATTAACAGGTGCTTCTACTAAATACTGAGCAAAGGGTCTGAATACGTAGGGCCATGTGAAATTTCAGTTTTTCTTTTTTAATCAATCTGCAAAAATGTCAATAATTGTGTTTTTCAGTCAATGTGGGGTGCTGTGTTTACATTAATGGGGAAAAATGAACTTGAATGCTTTTAGCAAATGGCTACAATATAACAAAGAGTGAAAAATTTAAGGGGGTCTGGATACTTTACATACCCACTGTAGATTCATTATACATAGAGCAAAATATGTCAAGCCTTTATTTCTTGAAATTTTAATTATTGTGGCCAAGAGATAAAACCCAAATTCAAAGTCTCAGAAAATTAGAATATCACACAAGATCAATAAAAAAAGAATATTTTAAACAGAGATGTCAGGCTTCTGAAAAGTATGTTAATTCCTATGCATTCAGTACTTGGTTGTCCCTTTTTTTGCATAAATGTCTGCTTCAATGTGGTGTGGCATGGAGGTGATCAGCCTATGGCACTGCTGAGGTGTAATGGAAGCCCAGGTTGCTTTGATAGAAGACTTCAGGTCGTCTGCATTGTTGGGTCTGGTGTCTCATCTTACTCTTGACCATACTCCATAGATTCTCTATCGGGTTCAGGTCAGGAGAGTTTGCTGCCAATCAAGCACAGCTATTGGTATCATTGGCAGTGTGGGCAGGTGCCAAGTCCTGCTGGAAAATGAAATCAGCATCTCCATAAAGCTTGTCAGCATGAGGAAGCATGAAGTGCTCTAAGATTTCCTGGTAGTTACTGTGTTGACTGTGGACTTCAGAAAACACAGTGGCCAACACCAGCAAATGACATGGCCCCAAATCATCACTGACTGTGGAAACTTCACACTGGACTTCAAGCAATGTGGATTCTGTGCTTCTTAACTCTTCCTCCAGACTGATATGCAAAATGTATATTCATCTGAATAGGACTTTGGACACTGAGCACCCGTTCAATGCTTTTTCTCCTTAGCAGGTAAGATGCTTCTGACGTTGTCTATGGTTCAGCAGTGGCTTGACACGTGAAATGTGACATTTGTAGCCCATGTCTAGGATTCATCTGTGAGTAGTGGCTCATGATGCACTGACTCCAGCCTCAGTCCACTCCTTGTGAAGCTCCAACAAATTATTGACTGGATTTTGTTTGGCAAACCTCTCAAGGCTCCGGTTGTCCCTATTGCTGGAACAACCAGCTTCTTTAGCAATAACATTTTGTGGCTTACCCTCCTTATGGAGGGTGCCAGTGACTGTCTTCTGGACATCTGTCAAGTCAGCAGTCTTCCCCATGATTGTGTAGCCTCCTGACCCAGACTGAGACCTTTGCAGGTGTTTTGAGTTACTTAGCTGATTAGGATGTCAAGTCAATTTTATTTACACAGCATTTTTTACAACTGATGTTGTCACAAAGCAGCTTTACAGAGTTTATAGAATCCGGGTCCGAGCCCCAATGAGCCAAAGCGACAGTGGCAAGGAAAAACTCCCTAATTATAAGAAGAAACCTTGAGATGAACCAAGGCTCAGAAGGGGAACCCATCCTCCTCTGGTCGACACCGGAGAGTGACAAAAAGGAAATTATGAATAAATAAAATCAGGAGTTCAATGTTAAGAGGCATTTGCAGTTCCTTAGGGGAGATCAGGTAGCTTTCTGTCTATGCATGCTCTCTTCAGCAGGCATCTGACGCAGTGACTTTTCAAGATTTAACTTTTTATATTCTAATTTATAGAATATTCTTATTTTCTGAGACAGTAAATTTTGGGTTTTATGTTATAGGCATAATCATAGAAATTCCTAAAAATAAAAGGTTATAATATAGTTCACTATGTGCAATTAATCTATATATAGATTTCACTTTCTGAAAGAAAGAAATTGTGTTCACAATATTGTAATTTTTTAGATGATGACCCGTGTAGATTACTCTCCTCTGGAACACATAAAGTGAGATTATCATTTGAAATTCCTCCTTGGACAATTATACAAGTAACAGACAACTATTAGTGAAGTACACATTGAGAAAAGAGGTCCAGCTAGTGTAATCTAAACACATACAGCTGGGCTGAGCCATCGCGGCCTACTTACAGTAAGTTCGCCGTTAGCAGCGAAAACACTGACACGAGGCCGAGCACTGCTGCGGTACAGCCGTTGTGCTCTGCGTAAAAACATCGCGTCGATTCCCTCCACCAGTTCAGAACGTCTAGTAATCCCGCATCATCCGTCATTGTCGAAAAGTAACGCGAACATATCGGAGAAGGGTTCACGGAGTTCAGGGAGGACAAATACGGCAAGCTTGCGAGAAAATGCAGGATGCGCTGTGTCACGTGAACACTCAGGTAGCGCGAGAGGAGTCACGTGACCCCGCAGGTAAACTTGGTAGAAAACTGATCCGCAATGTCTTCCGAAGAATGGACAACAGATCAACGTCCCTAAAGCAATATCGGCGTTTAAATATATTGTGCATACAAAGTGAGAAACATTTCTACAGTGGCAATAGACCTTTTACATTTACGTAGCTTAAATGAACTACAATCACACATAATTCACACCTCACAAGCTGAGGAAACGGACTCCCATTATAAACATTTATTTTCTACAATATTAGATCAAATGCATGTTGTGTGTGTGGGTATATATATATATATATATATACTGATTTGACAGAAAAAAATTTCTGCATTTTTTTTATATTACTGTTTACTTGGAATAAAAAGTCAAAATTTATCATTATCTCAACCAATGTATTTATATATTGTAGGGGACAGATGCTTCAAAAATGTCAGAAACTTTTGTAAAGCTGAATAAACGCTGATCCACAGGATGTGGTGAAATACTATTTGACCGTGACACTGGTAACACTGAATGTAAATGTTTAAGATATTTTTTAGACGTCCTTTTACTAAACCAAATGTTAGAAAGATCAATAAAGGTGGTTTGATGTCTGAGATGAGGACAGGTTGATCACAGCACAACGTACTGAAATTCTTAAACACAACCCTTTGGATTATCAAACAATAGTAATAATCATAAAAAATAACTGTTGTCAAAGTGGAATGATCAGCAGCAACAGTCAGATTCATAGAACATCTTTCACTCTGCATTTGAAGGGGAACGAACAGATACTCCCATCACCAGAGATTAAACATTTGTGTCTCTCGTTTATGTCCCAAATTGATGATGGAAATGGCAGCATTCATGCATCCAAATGCTTATTGAGTCTTCTCACTTTCTCCTTCTTGTTCCTATTGGCATGCTTTTTCCAGGGCTTCCCAACTTGCTGGTCTGAGACGTTTTTTCCCGGTTCCACAGGGCCGCTGCCAGGCCTGTAACCCATGACCATCTGCACTCCTTTGGTTAGAGCCCGTACATTTTCCTGTGAAAGGTTAAATAAAAAATGATTGAGGAAAATGTTTTAATAAACAGGTCTACAAAAGAAATGTAAAAAAAAAAATAATACAATGGGATCTCACCTGATGAAAAAAGTTTTTATCAACAGGGTTCTCAATCCGTTTGACTTTGGAAGGACTTGCGACACCAGTGGAAGGATCAGCATGCACAGTTCGCTTTGCAAACTTCAAATGCTGAGGCTGAAAGTCTTCAGGACTGATGTGGGGAGGAGGATGACAATAAAGCAATTTTCCCTGTGGACGTACAGCAGAAAAATTGCAGGCTTATTGTGTTTATGTTTACCATCACGTCTGGGGGGAAAAAGGCAACTGCAACAAATACTTACACTAACGTAATCTTTTAGAACATAGCGAGATGATCTGGACTGGTCTGGCTGACCGTGTGCAGTCATGAAGCCCCTCATATCTGTAGAGACCATAAAATACATTTTCATTTTAAAACCAGACCTTGGCCTACATGAGTCATGATGCTGTGAGCTTTGGAAAGAAAAATGGAAACCTACATCCATAAGCTGCTAGCAACTCCTCTGAGGTGGGTGGGCGATCAGGGTCTTCATCTTCTCTTGGTCTAATGATACTGATGCCATAAGTTCCCTCCAGCACAACTCGGGGAATCGTCTGACAAACGTGTTTAGGTTAAGGACTTGTACCTTGACATCATATTAAAAACACACTACAAACAATGAACAAGCAGAATTCACTTAAAGTACCAAGTGTCAACTGATTATCGGCTGGGATGATTATCGGGGCTGATATTTGGCATTACACAGATTAACGATATCAAAGTATAATTTTGACTTATCACTCACATTAAGTAATTACCACAGCAGTCTCTGATTGGCTATATGTCACACAAGTAGTAGCCAATCAATACTGAAGCCTTACTGTCACTCAGAGGAACATTTCAGCCCAATTGAAACATTATATTTCTTCACAATTATTGCAATGATAATGTGATCATATATAAACAATAAACATTTGCTAAAAACATCTAAGCAGAATTTTAATTTATCTTCCAAAAGAGTCAGCAATGTTTCCTGTACTGAAAAAGTGTAAATAACCTTACGTAACAGCAACAACAACAAAAAATTAATATTATTTCAAGTTAAATTAAAATAATGTAAAAGGTTTAGATATTTATAAACAATAAAATTATTTAAATAAAGTTTTGTGTTTGTAAAATTCTCAAAATGTTTCTTTTTTCCATATCAGTTCCAAATATTGGTTATTGGCTTCATGAAATAGCAATAATAAGTATTAATATTTGCCCTGAAAACCAATATCGTTCGACCTCTAGTAAGTATCAGAAATATTTGAACATCAAAAATGTTTATTTGTAGTTATTATATATAATTTAAATTAATTTCAGACTATTTATATTTTCATAAATGGTCTTACATTTTATGGACTCAAAGATAATTGGACAAACTAACAATCAAACAGATTGGCCAGCTGTTTCAAATTGAAGCGCAGTGAGCACAATAAAGAATTTTGGCAATTCTTAAAGGTGAGAGTAGGGGGATATTGAGAGGATATGAGAGAAACTGAAGGGATGTGGTCTCGCATCTGGTCGATGGGCAGAATCCCATTGCAGATCATCTCAGCTTTTGTGGACACAAATGAAGGCATTACTAGTCCAGGGCAGTCACACAGACAGAGACTAGGCTCAACAAACAGGGTCTGCAAAACATACACATGCATGTGACACAATCCACCAGCACTATATAAAAAAGATGTTTAATTAAAGAAAATATTAAAAAGAAACAATACCTGAAAGTGCTTTGTGTGTCCAGGAGTAGCCGACACAGAAACTTTCTTATTCCTGAAGATGGTGTTGATGGTTGAACTTTTGCCGACATTAGGATAACCAACCTAACAGAGAGAAAGTATCATCTCAGGCTGCCAGATAAAAGGAATACCAGCTGTGTGTAGTCAGTGAATACATACTCACCAGACCCACTGTGAGTTGGCCCTCCTTGAAGCTGGGCCCAGAATGTGCAGATTTAAAAACTTCTAGCAGTTCATCTCTGCGCAGAAGACGGCTTGAGTTAGAAAAAGGACAACTTGAAGAGCCTTCACACTCCTCTTCCTCATCTCCTGATGTCTCTGAGCAGGTCTGCCAGTCTGCTTCTGAAGTACAGTCCTCAAAATTCTCTGTAGTTCCTTCATCATTATCATGAACCTGACCATCATTAGCAGTTTCGCTCACTTTTTCCCCTTTATTTTTTTCAGTCGAGTCTTCTGTTGCACTGTGGGTGAATGAAGTGGAATCTGTTGCCTCCTTATCTTCTGTATCACTTAACTCTTCATTTTCCCCCACATCCTCTCCCTTTAAAATCAAACAGGAGTTAATCATAGCATGCTGCTTTCAAAGTTAATGTATGTACACTTTTTTTTAGCATTGATAAATAAGCAGAGAAGTTTCTCACCCTTTCCTCTGCCTCCAAGCGAAGTGCCTCAGCCAGGGCGGACCAGAACACTGCTCGAATACCTTCTTTCTGGAAGCACCTGGCCCAGGCTCGCCGTTGCTCTCTGGTGAGCAAATCTGCTTTGTTTAAAAGTAGCATGTTGACTTTGTGACTGGAAACCTCTTTAACATATTTCTCCTGGAAAGCAATTATACAAGTTGAAAGACTTATCAAGTGTACTAAAGAATCCAATAAAATGAAATGTTATTTACTTACTAAATCAGGACAGCGGAACAGTAAAGGGTTTCTTGCATCAACGATCTGAACCACAACATCACTAGTGTAATAAAGAAATTATAATATACATTAATGAAATCTTCTGTTCATATGCAGTAGTAACATGGATCAGAATATACACATTCAGGTGAAACACAGCCCATTTAAATGAAATAAACCAATCTTAGCAAAGTACCTTCTCTCAATGACTCTCCAGAGCTGTCTCCAAAAATCCAGATTCCTCTCAAAAGGTGTAAGAATCAACTTTTGTTCTTCCTCCAGTCTAATGTAGCAAAATAAGAAAAAATGAGAAGAAATAAGAAAATGACTTTATTAAATCCATTAATTGCAGGCAAAAACAGATCCCACATTATTTTTAACAGAATTCACCATTTTCAACATAAAATATGAAATTCAACACACAAAATAGGTTTACTGACCATAATAATAATTAATAATTTCCCATCAAAGTGCTTTGAATGACTTGACTGTTTACTTAATGATCTATCGCAACAATTCCCCTTTACCTACCTTGCCAGTTCTCGTCTCCATGTCAGGAAGCTGTCTCTTTCAGCTTGTTGGAGGACCTCAGGGCTTGTATTCTCATCCCAATGAGGTCTGAAAAAAGCAAATGCACAGAAAAACCCCAAAAGCGACTAGTGTAGTCATTCAACAACAAATAACCTTGTAATAAATCCAAATATTAATAAAGAATTATGGCATATTTGTAATAAAACATCAACTTTCAGATATCCATATTTCATGTATGCTCAGAAAAGTATATAGAGGATTTTGTTTAGTAATTAATCATTATGCTACTATACTGCGAAAGCAAACCTTCGTGGAATACGGAGGAACTGTTTGTTGTCCTCATGCAGTTTCTTCAATCTTTTGGACTCCTCAGCTGTTAGTAAGCCAGTCCTGGCTTCCGGTGGTACGAACTTAATGTTCAGCTTCTCTACAGCATTAGCACAGGGCAGCAGTAAGTCTCTTCAATTCATCAAGCAACTTAACCTAGTCATCTTAGGTTTTGAGCATCTTAACAACATATGTAACGTACCTGCAATAAATTCAGTTCCTGCAAGTTCAGCCGTGGCCAGAAAATCATCCAAAGAGCTCTGCTCTGTGACTGACTGTAGATTCAGACGACCCCAGTCATATCCATCATTCAGCTCACTAGTGTGAAGCTGGAGAAAAAACTAACTATTATTGAAAAAGACACATTGTGTATCTACAAAGAAAATACAATTAATAATATATTATATATAATAATATAATATTACATAATAGCAAATTATTCTTCTGTGTAATTATGTTAGCAACCTGGAACCTACTACTGACACTTCAAAGTCAACAGTTAAATACTGAATAAAAAAGAATTCACACCTGCAGACCTAAATGTGAGATATGACGTGATGCTTCTAAAAAAAAGAAGTATTCCATGATTATATATAATAGGTATGTTATTCATTAAAAAGACATTTTACAGAGTAATTGTCCTTGGTCATGGACTTTCTTATGCTCAGTGATGGGCGATATGTCATCTATACCTACAGATCATGAGTGTTTTTGAGTTTTAGCTGAGTGTGATACACTGAGCAGTCTATGCATGTATGCCTGTGAAATACATGTCCTTGCAGCTAAATAGTTTGGGGTTTTCTGTCACAAGGTTAATGACAGTAAATGTTTGAAAGCGTTTACTACATGAGCCTACGCCAGTGTGTATAGTAGCCAAACTTTCAGAAACGAAGTTAAACACAATCAAGAAAAAGCACCGTATAGTCAATGAGAAGTAAAGCCATCGGCTAACTAGCTACCACGCTGCCACATGACGTGACTACTCGTACCCATGTGTCATTTCTCCTCTGACTTCGGCCAGCGCCCAGCCTTTCTCTGATCAGGGCTCTCCCGAGCCCTGTACCCTTCTTCTTGCCCATACCGAATCGGAATTTAGGCTCCGCGTATGAAAGTGAACCAACTTTTAGCTCGAATCACGCTCCACTTGCTGCTCTTGACAGTGGCGAGGGAAGTCACGTGGATTGGTCCAAGTTAACATTTACCAAAATGACAGTTAGCTATTTGAGATTCATATTTTGTATCAACGTGTATTTCTGTAGAACCGTTTTGTTTCTATTAGGACAGCTTTGCTGTCTAAAAAAAGTAAATAGACAAAAACAAAATGTAAACACTTTTGTGGTAGAGTCCGGTGTGCCACACAAAAAAGTGTCGTAGCAAATCTCATCCCAGTAGAATGGTTCCTCTTTCATGTTCACTGACGTTGTTAAACATAACATTGCGCTTCACAGAAAACACACATTTCGACTTCATATCACTGGTTCAGGAGCCGCGAGCTGTGTTCTCTGAAGTGCCGGAACCCAATTTAGTAATTGTGAGTACTAAACTGGGTTGTAGTAGTGTTGTAGTGGTGTTTGTTGTCTAAAACTATTTATTATTTATTTAGCAACAGGCTAAACAGAGTATTTTCAGTACTGGACAATGATAACTAGCAGAATACCGTTCTCACAAGGAGAAGAAACGTACATGAGAGTGCTTCTATCTACTTCTAATTTTATTTTACTTTTTACTGTACAAACCATGTACCCGGAAGTCGCTTCGGACAAATCGTCAGATAAATAAAAAAATGTAAATGTAAACTAAAAAATAACGAATTTCTATCCATCCATCAATTTTACATTTCCCTTTTCTGTTTCGGATCGCAGGAAAGCTGGAGCCGATGACAGCTGACTTTTGGCCACGGCATCGCATCAGCGGGCAACACAGAGACAGAAAATCATAATATATAATTATTAGGCAACTTCCTTTCCTTTGGCAAAATGGGTCAAAAGAAGGACTTGACAGGCTCAGAAAAGTCAAAAA
>JBBIGC010000039.1:16091685-16102966 GCA_037576955.1 Lepidarchus adonis
CAGCTTTGATATTAATGAGTTTTTTGGGTTCATTGAGAACATGGTTGTTGTTCAATAATAAAATTATTCCTCAAAAAAACAACTTGCCTAATAGTTCTGCACTCCCTGTAGAGTCGCCAGGCAAACTTGCGCGAACATTCCACACGTGTTGGGAAAACAGGAGCTTCATCTCGGGTGATGATTTCACTAAAAATTTAGGAAATGACAGTGACTTTATTCAGAGGTCCCTATGAGGCATTTCAATATTTAAGTCGGATTTTAAAACAACTTCAAATTGGTTTATCTATAATAATAATAATAATAATAATAATAATAATAATAATAATAATAATAAAAAAACAACAACTTGGCTCCTTTTATTTTTAACTAGTGTGCCGATACCTATAGTCCTCAGTAGATGGCAGCAGAGATCGCCTTTTTGTATTTTACTTGCACCGGTAAAGTTCTTTGATGGTGATTATACAATAACATTGATCATTATTATTATTATTATGAACAACAGCAGCAGCAACAATAATAATAATAATACGAACCGCAAACCAAAGCCACACTTAATTTTTTTTTTTACACGTTTGGAGCCCACTAGTTTTAATACTACTACTACTAATAATAATAATACCCCCAGGGATAGACACCAGCTTTAAAAAATGTACTGTTATGGTTATAAAAGGATCACATTTGATCCACGTATTATTTTGGAACAAAACGTCACGTAAACTTTAAACTGTAAATTCAGCTGCAGGAAATGTCTTGCATGTTATATTAAAATAAATATAGAATAAATATAGAACATGTGTATTTTTGGAGTAATAAACAGAACAAAGTGAGCACAATCACAGATCTAACGAAAGTTTTTTCTTATTTGCGTAAAACAACTCTTGGGTTTAAGCAGAAATCCCCGCGGAGGAGTTTGGTTTGTCCCACGCTCAGTGTTCCCCCCCCCTGCGGGAGCGCGACATGGACGAGTCCGGTATATAAGCGCGAGGGACCCGCTCCTCTCAGAGTCATTCCTGCTACAATGCGGCGCGTGGAGAATCGGACTTCTGATCTACACTACAGCTCCTACATTGATGAAGTGTTTAGAGAATTGAGGAATGTAGTGGATTAGCCTTTTCCACGTGTCTGTACTGTCTGTAGGCAGCGTGTAGGTGCAGTAGTGCTGTTGTTCTGAGCCCGTGTGCAGTACGTCTATAATGTTGCCTTGGAAGAAGAACAAGTTTGATCTGATCGAGGACGATAAGCAGTCGAAGCAGAAGGGCTATGCCGTGAGTCTGAACTACTCGGCACTCACCTCCTTTGCCAGGTCGTGCCCGGAGAGTGCCCTCCACCGTGTGGGCAGCATGTTTAAGTCCAAGAGGAGGAAGGTGAAGATCACAGGTGAGGACCCCACATACACAGTGCTGTACCTGGGCAATGCCACCACCATCCAATCCAAAGGGGACGGCTGCACAGACGTGGCTGTGAGCAAGATCTGGGCAAAGAGTGACATGGGCAAGAGTGGCACTAAAATGAAGCTGACCGTCAGCTCACAGGGCATCCGCATGGTGCATGCGGACGAGCGGGCACGCCGCCCGGGCCATCTGTACTTGTTGCACCGGGTCACGTACTGTGTGGCAGACCCGCGCCTCCCCAAGATATTCGCCTGGATCTACCGGCACGAGCTGAAGCACAAGGCAGTAATGCTGCGCTGCCATGCTGTACTGGTGTCCAAGCCAGAGAAGGCCAAAGCCATGGCACTGCTCCTGTACCAGACGTCAGCAGCAGCCTTAGCTGAGTTCAAGCGGCTGAAGAGACGTGATGACGCGCGGCACCAGCAGCAGCAGCTGGTCGGTGAACGCACCGTGCCATTGGTGCCACTGCGCAAGCTGCTCAATGGGCAGTGCTGCTACAGGCCACCTGTGGAGCGCAGCCGCAGCGCACCCAAGCTGGGCTCCATCACCGAGGACTCGCTAGGAGAGGAGGCAGAGGAGAAGGCCTCCGCCCGTTTTCACGGTGATGAGGTCTTGAACGGGGCCGGACAGGCCGAGCTGGCCCAGATCATAAGCGACCTCGGCGAGATGACCATCGGGAACGACGTGCAGACGCTGCGGGCAGACCTGAGGGTGACCCGGCTGCTGTCGGGCGAAAGCACGGGCAGTGAGTCGTCCATCGAGAGCAGCTCTGAGACGGGGACCCCCCCGCATGCTGAGCAGGACGGACACATGCAGGAGGTGGGCTGAACGTGGTCCAGATAAGCGAGAATCCCCCTCCTTTTACTTCCCTGTGAGATGTTTTTTGTCTGGTTTACAGTGACCCACTCTTTGATTGTGGACTGGATTCGCCTCCTGAGGTGGGAGTTGCGCCACCTTATCCGTTTGACTTGAAAGAAGAGGCTTTTCCAGCTTTACGGCCATGATGTTGGACTAATAAGGACAAACTCAAGGCCTCAGGCTGAGCCCATGGAAACTAGGAGCAAGGGGCAAAAAGGTGCTCTCCTTTGCTACACAGAGAAATCACCAGTGTTGAATGAATCTGAAGTCTGATATGAACGTCTATATTATTTAAATGTTGAGTTAACTCCTACTGTGCTGAACCGACACCTACAGTGTGTATAAATTGCAAGAAAAACACAGGCGTACACTGTAAAAGTTAATTCAACACTGTAAGCATTGCTCCAACACTATGAGATAATTCCACACTGTAAGAGCGAACACTGTAAGAGTTCATCCAGCACAGAATGAGTTCATCCAGTACCTGGGGCTTGGCTGTGTACGTTTTACATTTGAACCTGTTTACCCAATTCATTTCCCTAAAGGAAATGTGTGTGTTTTTTTAACAATGTCTCTGAATGATGTAACTTCATAGTTTGAGAAAGACCCATCTCGACTGGCCTGACAATGCTCGCCACTTTCAGGACGTTCCATTATCTGTTCTCTATTTTTGCACTGTGCTGTAATTAAGTCATTTGGTTAATGATTTTGTACATACTATCGTTTCCTTTTAAATGTTCTTATAAACATCAATGTTCTATCTTTGCTGTGCAAAAGAGAAAAAACATTGTAATGTATTGTAATGTAAATATGAAATGCATAATGTGTATTATTTTTTAAAGAGGTAAATGTGGTTTGTTTTTGTGAACCTCACAAAATTACCAATAAAAAACAACAGAACGTTACAGATCCTCCTCCTTATAGGCTTTGTATCCACCCAAAAAGTACGGTTTGCTTTTGGTAGTCCATAGTGGTGATCTTTAAAGGAATCAGATATATGTGTAAGAAATGTCTGCACATAAAAAGAATAGGAGGTTTGTTCTGAGCACTGGATTCAAATAACTGTTGAAATCAGGAAGCCATATTGCCCGGTGTTATATTTTGAATCACTAATTCTGTGAGAATTTTTTTATAAATTGCCTTAAACAGTCATAGCACTACTGTTTCAACAGTGCAGAACGATCACATATACAGCACATCACATTTAAGTTATTTTCTATTTTTCCATCCACAGCCAGAAAGCTTCAGCCATGGCTAATGAAGTGAACTCACAGCATGGAGTGGAACATCACTCGTTTCTTCTAATAGACTCTTACAGGCACCTATCATTACGCCTCCTGGTTCTACCCTCATCAGTGCAGCAGTACAGTCTCATCATTGCACTCCATTATTAACCACTTAGACTCAAAGGCTCAAAATGTGGGTTCATGCTTCAGTTCCTCAGTAACATAACATGCACAGTCGATTCATTGTAGTTACTTAATGATTTAGAGTAGTTACTGTGTAATATGTCAGATTAATAAGATCAGTAATGAATAATAGGCCAAGAATTTGGAGTTAAAATGACTCGTTTTCCGAATGAAATGCTCAAGGCTATTTCCACTGTACTTCCACCATTGATGTCACAGTAGATGGCCCATTTTTCATCGCCACCTCAGGGGGACATCACTCAAAGTCAGTGGGAACCCTTAAGTGATCGTTAATATTCTAGACAGTGCATTACTGGACTGTGGTGGTTGGTTCAAACTCTGGACAGATCTTTATCTGGTTATTTCACAATATATAAAGTTACTGCAGGAATATAATCATCCAGGATAAATTGTTTGTCCTGCAGCTAAAAAAAGCATAGCACCTTTGTCTACATTATCAGCAGTTAATGTTGGGCAGATACCAATGTAGAACTTCATAACAGTTCCTAGAGTTCTGATTTCCAAACACTGAGTTCCATTTTTTCCAGCTTATACATGCAAATAGTCAGGAGGCAAAATTACATTATAGCCCACTGCTGAGTGTGTAGCTCAAATACATGTTGTGATTCAGTCTCTGCAGGTGTTGCCTCAAAATGAAGAAGGAAGTGAAAAGCTTGTTAACTTTCCAAATAGAGAAACTCACATTGGCATGTGCTGTGTCATCAAGATAAAAAAACTATTTCAGACCTTCAGATAAAAGGTTATGAATGTCTGAGTTAGCAAATAATTGAAAAAAATATAAATTGTAAGGAAAATAATTACAGTTGCACAGATTTCAAACAATTTCCTGTTTGTCCAGGACTATCTTCCCCAGCAAATTCAGGCCAAGAGCAGACTGTTCAATGCAAAATGAAGTCTTCAAGAACCAAAATTAAATAAGACTGTTATAAGGAACAGCACCGAACAGAAACTGAGGGTTTTAGAATGTCCTGATGGCTAAATTTGAATCCTACCGAAATGTTATTGGGGGATTTGAAAAGAGCAGTTCCTGCAAGAAAACCCCTAAACATTGACTATTATATATACTAATATATAACTAATATTATATATAGTGATCACAATTATGCCAAAAGCTTGTATGAGATTATTTCTGATAAAAGAGGGCCACACTAGCTTCTGAGGTGTGAACTTACTTTTTTCACAGATGAATATTCTATAATATTCTAGAATATATGTACTGATATTTTGTTGCATAAATGATGTAAAAAGCCAAATCTTTGTTTGTAAGCACTGTATTAAAAAGGGTGAAATGTTTTCTTTTTTAAGTATATTGAAAAAAAAGACTCTTCTTTCCATGACTGTATTTCTATATTTCATGATTTCTGATCTCAACTAAGATTGTAATATTAGTATTCAGAGGTCTTGACAACTTCATACCACTTTGCCATAATTTCAGTTTCCTACACATATAACCTTATAAGGTTAAAATGGGATTTGTCTTCAAACCACTCACATATTTTCTTGTGTGGCATTTTTTCATAAAAATTCCAGCTTTTTTTTTTTTTATCTGATTAAAAATCTAATTTGTTCCTCTGAGCGATTGCATCTTTCTGACCTGCTTCTAGCAAAATTAGCAGTTAATGTTCTCTTCAAAGTATGTTGAGCTGTTGAGCTGGCATTGTGTTAACAGACATCTGTGCTGACCAGCATACCAGAGATGCCAGAGTGGTGTCACCAGCATTCAATCTCCTGATGATTTGACCAACACTTGCTCCTGCAACTGTCTATGAAAAAGCCACATGGCTTCAAATACATTGAAATCACTACAAATGAGTCGCTAAAATTGTAGACAAATATATCTGAGCCATTCTTTCCAAGATATGCAAAGTCTTGGTGGTTGAGATTTTTAAATGGCTAGGGTTTTTATTTTATTTTATTATTACCTTAGTAAGAGCTATGTTTTATAGCTGAATTCTAAAGAAGTTCTAAAGTGTTTCTAAGCTTCCATAAGCTGGAAAACTGGGATAAGAGTTGGAATAAAATAAAACTATTTGTCCCAGTCTGGTCAACGAAAGTTGTTTTAAATGTGCTTTATAAATAAATTTTGATTTGATTTGATTCACTTCAAAAGTCAATTTCTGGCCACATGTTGATGATAATGGACCTCTGATTCATTGTTAATTACAATTTGATACAGATAATCATTTGTTTTGGTCTCATTTTCTCAGTTTTACATACTAAAGGAAGTCAAGTTGCAGCAAGTTTTGGCACAACAGTTCATACTCTCTATAGAGTATCAACAATGCTGATTCAGCAAGTCTTACTTTGGCTACAAAACAATTATACTGTATGTTTAAAAGATCAGAAAGTAAATGCAGCTTACAATTATGGTGTTACTGGAAAGGTAGGTTTTATTATTCCAAAAGAGTCCTCCTTGTTGTTTAAAAATTAAAGATGGATCCTAAAACGGATCTCAAAAGAATCCCAGAATTCAACTGACCTTTTTACAACTACCTACAGCTAATATGGGTTTTCATTTATAAACGTTAAGTCACAGAAAACTACCTAAAAAGAGTAACATTCGAATGGTAAATATCACAGATATATTTTATCTAGAAGATAATATGGGTCTTTCCAAGCTAAGGATGCAGTATGTGCATAAATAATGCATGTCGTTGGTTAGAGCATTATGATCATTCAGTCTCCAGTTTCACCTGTCTAAAAGTGCACTCACATGTCGCTCTCTCTTTCTCCCCCTCTCTCTCCCTCTCTCTCATCTTCTTTTAGACACTTGCTTTTCTTTGAGTCTCTTCCTAAATATCTTTATTTAGCCTAATTATTAGATATGTGATGATATAAGAAGATAACAAAGTGTGATGTATTATTGATTCAATAAGAAATTATCTCGTTCTAGTGAACTCACAAGTGAGTTCCTGTGACAGACTGACAAAAACAACCCAACCTCACGCCCACATGGACATTCACAAGCTGCCTTGAAACTGATGTGCACCTGTAACACTGATAAAGCAGATATTCTAGAAGATGTCTTGGCATTTCATTCTGAGAACCGCTCTGTGTGGGTATGAACGATACTATGCTTGGTATACATTTTTAAGAAACAATTTGGAAGCAAAAACTGCCAAACATAAAACAAGCCTACTAATCACAGACTTTGTGAAGTTATTGCTATTCACAGTGATTAGCGATTAGTTTACCAGATACTCCATATCATACAGTATAAGCATTCAGAAAACTGAGAAAGGGGAGAAGGGGATATGCATGATGTAATGGAGAAAATAGGAGTAGCAATCACCATGCATCAACCATTGCCAAATAGGGGAGGGCATGATTTACAGGTGCCACCACTGCCAAGTTGTTGATGATGCCTATACCAGGAGCTGCTACTAAATTTAAAAGTAACTGTTTTGAGTACAGTCTTTACAGTTCTACAATTATTTGTCATTTTTACTATAATTTTTCAAAGCTTTTGACTGCTTGCACCTCTTGATAGAATGTAAATCTGATGTCAGTGTAATTAATTACATTAATAACAATGTAATTCTGATAGCAAAACAGTAACTGACTTCTAAGGTTTAGCTGTACTTTCCCCAAGATTGTTGTCCAATTAAACAAAGGATGTGTGTGTGTGGTTGGGAGGGCAAGATAATAACCACATCCAGCCTTCTTTCCTTTTGTATGTTTTAGTATGTGATGGGGATTGCTTGAACAGAGTCATTGTGAAAGAACAGGGGGGTGGGAAAACTTCTGCTCGTGGGTATGAACACACTCACTTGCACACAGCACGTTAGCACACCATGTCCTGTGAGTGTATTCAAGCACACCTTGAACACACTCAGCAAGCAGCATTGTCACTGATCCTCCAAACATTGATGACACGTTGAGTCCATGTGGGCAACCTCTCTCTCAGTGTTTTCAACACAAAAAGCCTCTCTCAGGAGAGCAATAGATTTCAGTGAAGCTATTTTAGTACTTCCGTTTGCAGGGAGGAAATGGAATAATAGCAGGAGAGCAGCAAGAGTCACGAGACATACTCTAGACTGAGAACTCTGATAGGGAGATTTCATGGAAATTTTCTCTGAGGGATTGCATTTCATGTTTTTAAGACAAGCATGGATTTGTGTTTTCTGCAGCATGCTGAACAAAGGCATATGTACAGCACTGTTTACAATAAGAAAAGAGAGCTGATTTAGCCACTAAGTTAATAAACTTATAAGTGATGATTAAACCGAGTATTTGGGATTGATTGAAATTCACTGTAATCAAACATTGACACATCAAAACTAAAAGTGAAGTCAAATTCAGTTTATGAATCAAGCACATAGTAAATGTTTGGCAAAGTGCTGCAAAATAGTTTAATTTAAAACATGTATATACTACGAAGACTAATACAGTGTCAAAAATAAATACAGAGAGGAATACTGGCACAATAAAGCAATAAGACAAGGCCCAACATAAAATACCTAAAGCTACATTTCAACAAAATATGAAAAGTAATCAACAACAATAAAAATGTTGTAAGAAGCTATTTATGGTATAGGCTTTTATTTGCTCAGAAAAACATTTTATTACAAACGCCAAGATACCCCTCTACATGGAGTAAAAAGCCCCTATTGTGAATACTGCTTGTAATATACAACCCTAGTTTTGGAAATGCTGGTACATTTTGTTAAATGCGACAAACACAAAAATTGTAAAACCTTTATTGACCAGACAAATCCCAAAGAAGAGATTTACAGTATAAATAACATATAAAAACAAAGTGAAAAACAGGGGGCATTTTATCAGGATCTCCTTGCCTTTGAATTACACCTTTTATTTGTTTAGGAAATTAGGATGAGAATTGTCAAAGTTTAATTTTTTTTTTGTAAATTCTTGCATCCTCTGCTCAACAGTTTGAACAGTGTGATTGCCATTGTCTCATTCTCCTCTTCATGATGTCATTATTTTTTTTAACAGGAAAGAGATCTGGACTGCTAGCAGACCAGTCAAGCATAAATATTCCAGACCATGTTGTTGCAGTTCAGGCATTGTCATGCCAAAATAACCATGGACTTTCTCGGGAAACAAACCCCCAAAACATTTCCTTAATAGCAACATATGTTTCTCTAAAATCCCAATATATGCCTAACATCATTGGTACCATCAGAACAATATAAGACATATGTAAAATTGGCATTGATGTCCCTTATACCCTGACTAAAACACATTTGCATGTTTCTCTGACAATACTCTTGATTATGTCTTTTGGTCTTTTTTGAGATGTCTAAGGTCTATTTCTATTTTTCATTGATCTCTATTTCTATCTACTTCTATCTTCTTATTTCTATCTGTATGGTCCACGGAGCACACTGGGTTACATTTCACTGCTGGTCATACTTGTATAACCTGTATGTGACATCTTGAGATGAGGCTGGGCCAAAGAACTTTCAGCATTTCTGGATACAGTTGATGTATGGTTTTCTTTTTGTGTAATAGACTTAGGTTGTATTTGTTGATGCAGTGACTGGCTATATTTCTCACAGTCGCATGAAGTGCCTTCTGAGGGCTCAAAGGTCACACACAGCCAGCAGGAGTTTCTGGCCTTGCCCTATATTTACTAAATTCCCTGAATCTCATCATAATATTGTATACGGCAGATAGCTGATTTAAAAAAAATCTTGTGTTAAGAATTTTTTTTAATGAGTAACATTTCAAGCATTGAAAGCATTGAAAGACAGAGTAACTGTGTCTTTTATGCCCAATCCTGCTACTCTTACAATCCTACTCCTGTTACTAGTTCACCTGCTTATTGTGGGTTGTGTTACAATAGTTTAATTTTAATAACTTTTCAGTGCTCCAACTTTTTTCTATTTTACAAACATCAATTAATTTTTTAAAACAATAAAATCAAGGTGGACAGCCAAAACAATAAACATAATTTCTTTGAGTTTGAATTTCTGTTTTGCACACTTTTTCAGTTTCAATTTGTCATACTCTGTTTATGTTATATAAGTAAAAACGTTTGAAATGTGATGATCCTCTACAACCTGTATCAACATTTCTAACATGTGCAATAGGTAGTAACTAGAAAAATGTTATTTAATTGTTTCATTGCTGTAGTGAAGGTGCATTTGAATGTGGTTCTGTGGTGTGTGAGATGCTGATAGGTGGTGTTAGTTATTAGTAATTAATAATTGATAGACCCTCCTATTCAATATTATGACCAGCTATCACTGAGAAAGAGTGTTTTATGCTTATCAAACCACATCCAAACTTCTATAGGAATCACTCTATTATATGTATATGTCATCTAAAACCTATTATTGCTAGTCAACCCTTCATTAAGTTAAACTTTGTCTGCTGATAATGCATTTGAAATTCATGCAGTGGTTGGTGATCACAGTAAAGAAATCTAGATCTAGATCTTGTTCTTCATCTACCTGTAAAAAATTTCAACAATGTTTTAAACAAGAAAATCTTGTTCTGTGTAATGGTTTACTTTCATTATTTCTCACAGTAGTTTTTCTTTTTCTTTTTTTTTTTTTTACAAGCAAACTTGAACCTATTGTCCATTTAACTGTTTTTTAACAGTTTGCTTACATACATTAGACTTTTCCACAGTACTGTATATGAAAACAAACCATGAGGAGACTACACCACAATCCCAGTCTTTGGTTTATTTTATTTCTCCAACGTTATCCTTTTTTAAACTACAGCCTATTTACACAGCATACAAAAGAAAAACCATGTGCCAATAAAAAAAATTGCCATAGAGATCAGCGGGCCTCTTTGAATTGAATATCTCCAAGATAAATTATGCTAGACACAACAATGTTACATGTACAGCTAAAGAACATAGCTTGTCAACTTTAAAGGTCTTAATGAATCATTTCTCCTATGTGTTTCTGTTTGTCAGTTCACCTAATTAAATTAGAAATAAGAAAGTGGGGAAATTCAATCTCTTTGATGTAGTTAGTACTTGGGTACTTTGCAGGACATTTGTGAGAGTAAAAATTAACTGCAAAGCCCATCACTAGAAAAACTAGGACATATTGTAAAATACAATAAAAAACAAGAACATGTGATTTGTTATTTTGTTAAAAACCTATTTTTGATCAGAGAAAAGTAAAAAGAAAAGACATGGATTCTCAGCATGTTTCTACTTTATTTGTATGTCTTAATGCAATGACTGGCAATTTTTTTATGAGCTTGAATTTGAGTTTTATGTTGTATTTATTGCTGTATAAGGTGACTGTGATAAATGACAATGGGACTCCTGAACCCACGTGGCAATATTTATCACATTATTATGACTCAAGGATCTAGTACATTCAGCAGTGGTTTATGACCTTACCCTACATGATCCAGATTTCCAGAACTGGTATATAGGGGGTCCTCGAATTACGTCAGGGTTTGGTTCCTCTGAACGTGACGTATCTCAAATTTTGATGTAAGTCAGAACTCATGCAAAGATGCTGCAGAGGCTTTATTGAACAGCACTGTGCTTTATTAACATCCTGCAACATATATGAACACTCTCATATTATGCTGAGATCAGGGAGACGGTTCTGCAGCATCAGAACCAAAACTGAGAGACTAAAGAGGAGCTTTTTCCCACAGGCC